>CM021108.1:257313167-257333112 GCA_007115665.2 Sequoiadendron giganteum | reverse complement strand
TTTGTCCATGTTACCTTGTTACTATCTCCTAGCATGGGGGGTGGGCCTTCGGGTACCACTTGGTTGGGTGGAACATGCACCAAGACTGTTGGGTCCCCATCTATCTTCAGTACTTGGTGGTGAGACATCCAGATGGACAGCTTGTGGTTCTTGTTGTAATTTCTTGCATTGTAATATTTCAGTTTGTATAAGTTATTTTATCCCTCTTATGTTTATGAGGTGGAACTCTGTAATTGTAACCTTATGTACTATTGCCTCATTCTGGGAATGAGTGATATAACTTTTGGATTAAGTTAATGTTTATGAGATTGTATCTTGGTTGATTATCTTATTATGTTATGTGGTATTCTTATGATGTATGATGTTTATTTCATAAAGTTTATAATGCTATGGTTATATGTAATTTGTATGTGTGGGTTTAAGTAATCCTAACCTTGTAGCCTTAGAGGTTGTTGTTAATTAGTAAGTGAATGTGTATGTTAAATGCACTTTATAAAAAAAAAATTGGTTCACTTATGACGTTAATTGCAACTTCCTTTAAGGTTACTTGGCGGGGCATTACATATGTATTTAATAATATTGCTAGAAATTATTTGATGTTTAGGATTATAGTTTTGGATAAAAGGTAAAGTTTATGAATTGCTCAAAAAATTGATGGGCTCTCATATATAACAATAAAATATGAACATAAATTTATATGTTTCAATATGCCCTATGTATGTGATGATATTGGATTAAATTAACTATTATTTTAATTTTTACACATTGCGCCTCTTGAAATATAATCCTAAAGAAAAATTGGTAACATAGAATGTAGAATATGAAATTTATTCCTCTTGAAAAATAATCTTAGAGAAAATTTGATATCATAGAATGTGGAGTTTATTTAATGTGTAATTTATAATATCACTCACAATCTATCTATATATTTAAATATGAATTCAAATGCAAGTACTTTCCAACTTAAATCATAATTTAGTATCACTTTCTAAATTTTATGAGATTTCACACTCTAGGAATAGTAACAACTACCAATTAATTAAAACTTAAGTCAATCTCCTGTATTTACAATAATTCAAAAAACTCAGACAAAGGTCTATCTATTTAAATTTAAATGTCTCAGATATTTATTGTTTAAAAAAAGAAAGATAAATATGGGCTCATTGTCTAATAAAATGTACTAGCAAGCTTTGTTTGGGTCAACTAGGTAAAACACACATGTTTAAGGGGTCATAAGGAAAGATCACAATAACAAAATTTGGTAAAGTGACACAGATTGAATTTTTTAGGGGCAGTCCTAAGTTCAAGAATGATTTGGTTGTGTAGTTTAAGATAAGGTTATTTCTCTTCAACAAGGTCATTTAAAGTATATATTTAAAAACATAGTCCCTCTTATGAAAAAAATCATTTCTAAATAATAGGTAGAAAATATATTGCACATATAAACAAGGTAATAAGAATCCCTAATTAATAATTATACTTAGTACCTAATATGGCTTGTCTTGCTACCTATGCTTTCCTTAATTGATTCAATTATTATTGCTAAATGAAAACTATCGAAGTTTTAATAAAGGGTAAAATTATTCTTATTAGGGGTAAAATAATCTCAAGATGAATTCAATTTTGAAAAAAATGATCCCAATCTATAATAATTACAAGCTATATGTTATAAATTTTAGTCCAGGATTAAGTGTTCTAATAATTATCATAGTTCTATTTCCTTTTGGAACTCTTGAAAAGGTTTTGACGAGTCTTAATATCTCAATTAATAATAATTAAATATTTCTCATGAAACATAAGTATGGAGAGTAATATTATATAATTAGAGTAAAAAATATTATAGAATTATTATTACTAACAAGAACATCTATATATGATTTAATTCAACCATTAATTTTCTATTTTGAATGAGTGTTGATCTGAATTATGTAGGTTGGTCTAGGATAAGAGGTGGACCTAAAAATTATTAAAATACTTGATATAGATTTTTCATAAACAATTAGGGACTTATAACTATATTGTATGGATTCAACCTCATAATTGTCCTCATAATTGTGAAGGTAATTCTTGGGATCGAAACTCCTTTGAACTCAACTAAGAGTATAAGATAAATTCAACCATATGAAATAACACAACATTTTTTGTTTATAAAAAGGAATTATGATGTTACAACACACAATACTTTGTAGTTGAGCTTGTATTTTCTTGTTGATAAAATAGATTCACAAAGTTATCTCACACTAAACTTTATATTTATAGAATCTAAGTGAAGTGTTGCATGGGCACCTAAGCAACATTTTCAAGCATACTATAAATGATTTATATTTTTAATTGAAAATAATACACTTAAATTTTATATTTTCAATTAATACTTCTTCAACTCTTAAGGTTCCTAAACATACATTGAAGCTCCAAAAGTATAGGCATAGGAATGCTGAAGCAATTATTCCACCAACATTAAAAACTATACATGTACACCAAAAATAGTCATCGACATTTGCAAAACCTATCTAATGACATATATAATTTTTTAAGGTCCACCAAAAAAAATACTTTAACAATTATGTTATTTAGAATCATGAATTTAATATATAGGGCCTTTAATATTTATTCTAAATCTACAATGTGCACATAGTAACTACAAAATTGATCTAATGTATGATGAATCCTTGTAGTGATAATCATTGCATCTATTTATAGGAGATCTGAAACAAAATTGATAAAAAAATATAATGAATGTAAGTAAACTAGCTATAAGTACATGAGTTCTAGAACTCCAAGTCATATGAGAAAATTACAATAAATCAAGTTAGAAAATTATACTAGAAATTACTTACATTCAAGTGATGTCTACTATAGGGAAAATTATGTTGTATGATGTCACAAGTTGAATGCATACCCACATAAACAATTCATATAAAATATATCTTAGAATGAAGAATTACATGTATACTATGCCTTGATTCCGTTTAGAATTAATGTACGTAAGTAGGCTAGTGAGTGAAGGAGGTTCCTAGTACATAGGAATTTGAGTACGAGGTGTCGACATGGCTGTTACACACAACAACATGCAGATAAATCCTTGCCACTTTGAACAAGAGAACCTATCTTTCTTGAAAGAATCACTAGGATTTCCTAGTTAGAGGTAATATTATCTATCCCAAGGCTTGGGAATGTCAGGTCTTGATGCACTAGGTTCGCTCAAGGTTTGTTGTGCAATTTTTGTTAAACATAAGGGGCCTGATAGTTTAAATATTTTAACTTTAAAACATTCAAGTAATATGAATATTTAGAGATATGACATGCATTACTTCTCACTTTCAATATTCCAAGTCATTCATAAAGAAAGCTACTAAAAGATCAAATTTAAGAGGAGAAAAGGGTCTAAATTTTTTATTTCTCCCAACTATTATCCACACATTCACAAAGAAATAAGTAAACCAAAGCATAAACTATTTTGCATTTCACCAAATTTCTTCACACCTACATAGAAAATAATATAAAATTCTTGAAGAAAAGAGCTATTCACCACCGAAATAGTATCAAAATGTACCCAAATATGGTGCAACAAATTGACTCTTTTGATAGGAGTAAACAACATACAGTTATGCAAGATTTACGATTTGGAAATAAATTTCAAATTGCTTTGATATTAGAAAAATCTATAGTAAATACAATTTTTTACATTGGAATTAAAAAAAAAACATGACTTAAACATAAAATTTGTGATGTTCCAACTTTAGTCTAATTGTTTCAACAATTTCTGATCTCCAAAATAGAATAACACTCTGCCTTTTATAGAACACAAGGCAATGGTCGATCAAAAGAGAGCACGTGGATAAGAGAAAATAAGCTAATAACTAAACAACACTTGGCACAAGGGAATTGGTGGTATTTAGTAGATATTTTTCTTGGTCCTTGAAGATAAATTCAAAATATGCACTTTGACTTCTTTCACTGTAGTTCAAATGCTTGAAAATCATGGGTAAAGTCCTATCGGGTTTCTCTAGTCTTCAAAATGCGGGAACAAGTTGTTGAAATTTCTCTTAAAATTTCTTGATATCTATGATGAGTCTCATTGTCGAGATAAACATCCATTTGAGGAAGTCAAGAAAAAATGTAGTTCTATCATCCAATCAAAATCTTGGGTCTTCCATTTCCTCAATTACCCATTATTCATTGTCAGATACTTCCCATGCAAACTACTCTCCTCCCTTTCTGAGCTTATATTATATGGAATATGTTAACACCTAATTTATGTCCTCCCTTGGGAAATGCTACATCATCTTCTAGCTGAACTTTTTTCATGCATACTCTTTTGTCACAACCTTTATAGCTTCATTTCTCTACACTATATCAACCTCATATCTTACCATGTGATTTTGATACATAATCATTTCATCTATGGCTTCTCGATTTAATGATTGAATGTTCATTAACTAATTTCTCAAGCCAACCTATGAATTATTTTACCTCAACATCATCTTGTCCCAAGTTATCCTGATCACATATTTGTTGTGCAAGCATTTCCACAAGGTCCAAGTCTTTTTCTACCATCTTTTTCACTTTTTACTGCTATCTCTTGTAACTATTTTATGCACCGTAGTAGTGAATTTTCTCCTCAACCAATTTAAATCTATATATCTTTAGCTTCAGAACATCTTGTTCCATTACCACTTTTTCCTCTACCAATAACTAGCTATTTATCTTTTGAATAGCTTCCAATCATCATAGATCTCTATATCATTTTTCTCCATGCAATCTTTGCATTCAATTATTAGTATATTGGACTTTCTGAGCCACCAAGATGCTTCTTTGCATTTTCCTATAGCTTCCCTTATACTTCCTTCACCTTATTGCATCAACCCCCTATTTTTTCATCAAACACACTCATTTTTTTAAGCCTACATTTTCATCCACTTGCTCTTTAGACATGAACACTGGATTAGGTGGCAACTCTAAAAATGATTGATTTAGTTGAGTAATGGATTTGCTGAAGTTATAAATTTGAGCTATACACTCCTTTAACTCCATTTTATTTTGTTTATCTCTCGTCATATGAGCAACATTTGCTTCTAAGTTCATCCTTATTTATTCTAATTCAAGCTCCCATGATGAGTTCCCTAGGTTAATTGTTGATATTTGATAGTCCTAGGAAATGACCTCATGTTTATCCTTTTCTCTGATGGGAATGGCTACCTGGAAAAATTTCCCACCATTTGTATTTCACCTAAAAGTGTGTCTAACTCTTCCCCTGGCCTTAGGCCTTGGTGTTTCCATCTCTTGCATTATGCTTTTGAAATCTAGAGGCACCAAGTATACCTACAATGGTGGAGATAATTTTTGGGCCAACCAATCAGGTAAGTCTTGTTGATGGTTAAAATGACACAAACAACATTAAAACATAATATTTCTATTCTATTTCTCCTGAAAAAGAAAGACTACATGTAGTGGCCTAACTCCCAAGGTCCTGGTAGTTGGTTCTCAACTGTCTGATGTCACTCAATTGGTTCATGCAACTATAATATTCAAGGGGCCTGGACTGGTAACAAAGGATTCAAGCTATGACTCTCTTTGTCAAAATAGTTTTTGTAAATCAAGGGGTTTAAAATAAAAGAAAAAGATAGATCCAAGGGGTAAATCAGTAAGTATGAATTAAATTTATCTACTATCCAGACATATACTTTTAACAATGAATGTTTTCTTAACCAATCACAAAAACCATAACATGACACAACCCACAGTATAACTGTACCATCATATACATCTTAGGTGCTTAATTCAATTCCTCTATTCACCTATCACAAATATTTCCAAGATCTCAAAACCACACACATTCATTCATCATTAAAACTATAGATCAACAGACTTTAATAACCTTAATTCAATGACAATTTAACAAGATAATCTTTAAACCTGGTTTCTTCTAATGACTTTCATCATATAAGAAACTATCATGCTTCAGCACAATCACTGGCATTCAAGTGGATTATAACTCATTAACCTTATCAAACACACAATTCAATGCCAAACTCCATATTTCGTAAACCTGCAATTCTATTAACTGTAAACAAGATCTGGTACAATGTATCTCTGCAAAATGCTCTCTGAAAATTCTATCTCCTAACACTAGGTAAGCCAATCCAATTCTCAATTAGCCGACCCTTACAATGTAATACCCCACTGGTATTTATAGAATACAAAAAAGAAGTTCGAACTTTTACTTCTATCTTAGGTTTTCCACCTTTTTAGGAACAATCAACTGTCTTGGAAACTCAGATCAATTTCGATCTTGAGTTCTTACATTACACATTCAGTTTGATCTAACAATAGAAGATAGAACATAGGAGAAAAGAAGATCCCACGTCCTTGAGACTGCTAGTGCTGCATGCATGCAACATGCAAGGAAGAAGATCATCATGCATCATGCAAGGAAGAAGAATATCATGCATGCAAGATTTTATGCATGTGATGCTGGATCCGCTATGAACTCATCATAACTGGTGAAGACCTGTTGTAGCATATCCATATCTGGCCCATCAATCCAGTTATCTTCAAATTTGATGCGATCCAACTCAACTGCAGCAAATTCTTTCATGCTTTTTACCTTGACCAACTCTCTTCCTGCAGCTTTTATCTCTTCCTTGACCTCTACAAGTCGATCTATCACCAAGTCTTCTCCATCATCCTGCATGAGTCCTTGGAATCTTTCCTTCCATTTCTCTCTAACCTGACTTAATGGCATGCCATCTTTAGTCATTACATTCACATCTACTATTATAGCCATAACCGCTTCCAACTCCTCCAACTGCTCAGTTAAATTATTAACTGCTCCCTGAATTTCATCCTTATGTTTGCTCAAGAAGCTAGTCCTAAACTTAAGGATACGAGAAGTCTTTTCTACAAAATCTTTATTATCATCTTTGAGTATAGATTCTTCTAAAAGAGTAGTTAGAGGCAATGTATTTATCTTCTCCAACTTTTCACTATACTCTTTGTACTCTTCTTCTAACTTCTCGGAGGCCTCAATATATTGATGCATCTCTTTTATTACTCCTTCCGCCTCCTTATAGGTTTCAAACCCCTTTTCCAAAACCTCACCTACCTCCCGGTTCACTTTATCTATCCACTTGTCAACCATCTCCGCCTTACCTCTAACCTGCATCAAATCATCAACCTCCTTTTTGCTTAGCAAAACAGGAGTCTCAATTGCTGCAACCTTTTGTGACCTTGGAGAGGAGACACTCTTCAAAAATGAATGTAACTGATCTAACTGAGCCTTAAGCTCATCTTTCTTTTGTTTGTCCTTGATCATTCTAGATTTTGTCGTTGAAGCCACCACATCAATCAAATTCATTTGTTGATTTCTAGTGGGTCTTCCCAAGTTAACCGTACTCAATTGATAGTCTGTAAGCTGCATATCCCCTACCTCCTTTTCAATCATAGGCATGGCACATTCAGCAACTATCTCCCCTTTATCTGTGAGTCTGGTAGAGTGCAAAACTTTAGCCCTCTTCTTAGGCCTTTCCTGTTCAATCTCCTTCATCATGTCCTCCCAATTGAGAGATTGAGGAGGTGTTCTAGCTCTTTTCTGTAGATCTAATTTCAACCAAGTAGGAGCACCAGGAGCCATCATCATGGAAGAGGAAGCAGCAACTGTAGAGGATGGCTGAATATCTACCTTAGGTTGAGAATCAACCTTTGCCTTTTCTTGTTGCTCCTGCAGTACATGCAACTGCACCAACTTCTCAGCCTCCTCTCTATCTCTTTGTTCCTGCATCTTCCTGTCTCCTTCTTCTTTTCTCAATCTTTCCTCTTCCAAGGCTATGAGTTTCTCTGCCTTTTCCCTTTCTTTCTCAGCTAGTTGTTTCTTTACCAGCTCTTTAGCCTCCTTTTCTTTCCTTAGAGCTTCAGCCTCTTGTTCTTTCAATCGAGTCTCCTCTGCAAGCTTCAATCTAGCAACAAGGGCTTCCTTTTCCCTTCGGTTTCTTGCTTTCTCCTCCTCGAGATCATGGATCTTTTGTATCAATTCCAGCTTGTCATTTTCAGCTTTGACCTTGATCTCATGCTCTCGCTGCCTCATTTGCTCCTCCATTGTATCAGCTGTCGTTCTTGTTTCAACTTCTCTTTCCTTCGATTGCTGCTGTTGAAGTAGAGCATCAAATTGCAACTTTGCCTCTATTTCCTTTTGTTTCTCCGCAGCAGCCCTTGCATCAGATTCTCTGGTAGCATCTTCAAACTGTTTCCATTGCTCCTCCTGTGTAAGAATCTGCTCAATAGTAGGATCTAGAGGCATGTTTTCTTGCAAGTCCTTCTCTGACAGAGTTTCATCTGAATCTGTCTCAATTTCTACCAACTCTTCCTCCACTTCCTTTCCTTTAGTAGCTTCAGCCATGGCATAAAGCACTCCTTGAACTTCTTTGCTTTTCTTTCTTGTGAGTGGGGCTTGTGTAGATGACTCACCCAATGCGGGCATAGGAACAAGCAGATTCAATTGGGACATCTCCCTCGGGTGTCTCTTCTTCTTCATCAACCACTCCAACTCTGTTTCTTCAACATCCGGAGGAAAGAATTCCAATGGTTCCTTGGAAGGCGCCTTTCTTTTAATCCTCTTATACCCTTTACCTTTCTTGAGGATTGGTCCCTGAGGAGCTTGAGTCCTCATCATCAACCATTGCACACTTCTATCCAAGACTGTTCTTCCCAATTTCTTAATGTCAATTGTTTCTTCTTCACTCCAGTCTATTGGATCTAAGTTTTTGGTGCCAATATTCAAAGCTTCATATGAGGGATCTAATACCACTCCATCATCCACCAAAGTGTCAGGAATATTATCTTTAATACCCAGCTCTACCATAAGTGAGACTGGTAATCTCTCATAATTCTTCCTCCTCAAGTCAAATTCATCCTGCCTATCACACCAAAAATCCTCTAACAAATTAAAGTGTCTAGTAAACACAGAAGGTAATAAAGTATACATCTTCTTTTTCGGATCAAAATACTTACGAGCTGTATACAATCCCAATTTCAATTGTATCAACTCATTACAAACCACCTTAGCCGCCTTCAAGTGTTGACAACTATATTCCCCCAGTGTCATAGGAAACTTATGGCATCCTGTCTTGTGCTTCATCCCAAATCTAGCATTAACTCCGATGGCTTGATATACAAATTCCATAAGCACTATTCTATTGCTGCAGCATCTTGGAAGTAAATGAGGATGACCTTCAAACCCAAACAATCTGAAGTATGTAAATTTGGGGTATTGGATGTACCAACTTCCCCATTCAGAAATGGAAGCCATAGCTTCCTGACTTAACCTGTATCCTACATCTCCACTCAACTGATTGATAACCACATATAAAAATGCATCATTGACTCTTCTGAAGTGAGTCTCAGCAACCTGAAGGGATAATTGATCATAGTGTTCCCATACCTTCTTTTGTCCATCCAAAGCTCCCATTATACCTACCCTATTTAATCCTGGGAAAATCCCCAATCTTGCTGCAGCATAGACCACATATGAAGTCATGAAGAAAGATTTGGTTTGTCTGACCCTTGTGAGCTGATCATGTATGGCATCAGAAACAATCATGGACCAATCAAATTGATAATCACCCTGAAAAATCACTTGAATAAAATGAAACATCCATTCCTTGAAATGGAAGGCATCCCTCTTCCCAAACACTCTAGACAGCATCAATATTAAATCAGATATCTCCTTCTTGAAGTCTGCCCTCTTTGGCTGATCTGCCAATTTGCTCAAAGACTTCTTCTCAGTACTTAACCATCTTTTGTTTAAATGAGACTTATTGGAGTCTTTATGCTTACTGTATTTCTCCAATGCCTCAGCCTCAGTTAACTGCACTAAATTCTTGGGATCAGGAACATTGAATATGTTTTGGAACATCTGCGGAGTAAGATCTATAATTACATTATTCTGTGAATCCATGCATAATCTTGTAGCTGGATTATAAGTACTGGCCACTGTATATATCAACTCCGGACACTGAACTGACAAAGGAAACACAGTGATATGTGCAAGACCAGAGTCAACAATCCTTTGAGTTCTCCCTGTCAAGTTTTCCCTTTCTGCAAAGGTCTCTTCATGTAATTCTTTGAAATTATACTGGCCCAGATTGGTATCTGTGATATCTGACCAGTTTGATTCCACCTTGCTCGCCTTCACCACCGGATTCCTATGATCATACCTTAATGTATAAGGTAATTGTTCTGGTTTCACCTTCTTGATCTTTGGTGCAGGCTTTGATGTTCCAGCCGGTTGATTCCTTCGAGCAGCCTCTCCTGACGTTCCTGACATCTCTCAAATCTCCTGCAAGCAAACCTCTAATTAGACCCCTTCCAATTCATTATAAAACTTGTTTTAAAAACATACCTGTTACATATGTATCGGAGTCGGAGTCGGACAGAAACACAAAATAATCATTTTTACAAGACTGGCGGACTCGGAGCAAAAACCAATATAGGAACTTCAGCTAGTAACAAACGGGCTCAGAGTCGGAGTCGGGGAAGTTATCGGAACCGGGATCGGAATAAAAAAAGATTTGGTTTTTCTTCAAATTCCTCTCATTTCATATTCTATTTCCATTCCGCCTCCGCCTCCGATTTGTTTATCGTTACTTCGACAAAAGACTTTCCACAATATGCGGAGCCGGACACGGGATGAAAACAGAACTGATAACCTTTACAAACAAAAATTCTTAAGTTTAAGACCAGTTCCGATCCCGCCTCCGCTAATTATCACATACTTTAAAAACCTTTTTAGAACTCGAAATCGAAAACAACATAGAAATGGAATTCACATCTTCGATAAAAACAAACTCTTATGCCAATACCCATTCCAATCCCGCCTCCGCATATGCTAATCATGACATCATCAACTTTATTCATTTTCATCATAACTTCATGATTAAACCTAGGTCGCCATAACATAGCAAAGGAGCTTAAAAAACTCTACCCTCATATGACCGTGGGGAACAATTATATTTTAGAGCCATTCATTTAAAACTTATTGCAGAGACCGACGAAACCCTAAATTAACAAACTTAATAAAACTAGGGCACGGGTTTTAAAACCCTGCCATTCTACCAACAACGAAACCCTAAATTAAACCATAAACCTAATCTACCTCAACTCACTGTAAAAATCTGTAATCTACCTCACTGTAAATTCTTAATCTAACTTACACCATAATAAAAACCTTTAATCTAATCTAAATCTACTGCAAATCGAAAACGACCCGACGCGATCACGATTAAGTCGTGAAAACGACAATGCCCAAAAATAGAAAGAAACGACACAACAAAATAAAACAACAAAGATAAAAACTAAAACAAACTAAAACAAGAACCTACTCATTCAATCACATCGTAGATCATAAAATTGCTTAAAACACAATGATTGAACACGCGAACAGATACAAAGCAAAACATAACGAACACAACCGCAAATAAAACAACGAACAACAAAAACAAAAATAAAAGACCTACCTTAAACGCAAACAAAGCCACGCTGACTTTCTGAATCAATTCGCACACAATCCCTTCTCTATCTCGATCAATTCGCTCAAAACGAACTCTGCTATTGCTCTTCGCGCTCTCAGACTTGTAATAATAACAATAATAATCGGCTTTAACCCTTAATAAAGAAAAAAAATGTGAATTTCTACCTACATCGGCAACCACCATTAATGCATTAAAACACAGTAAAGGCGGAGTCGGAACTGTAAGAGAACAAACACTGGTCTATAGTGCAACTTCCGTCAAAAAGTCAATGACACAAAAAAAAAAAAGGCGGGGTCGGAACCAAAATGGAAACAGGATCTTAAAATCATAAACTTTCCAAACCTTATTCCCATTCCGACTCCGCGTCCGATAACTAAAAACAAAACAAAAACAAAAACAAAAGTTAAGTAAAAGACCAACCTAATAAAACAAAACACAAAAACCGAGACAAACAAACATTAAAAAGGGAGCGGAGTCGGAATCGGAATTGAATTTGATTTTGCAAATTTTGAATAGAACCATCCCAATTCCCACTCCTGCTCCGCTTCCGCTAAAGAGCAAAAACAAAGGCAAAGAAAAGACCGTCGGGATCAGAACCAAAAAATACACCTCAAAAGACCTTTCAAAACCCGATTCAGCTCCGGTTCCGCTTCCGACAGAGAAAACAAAGAAGAAAAACAAAATACTTGGCAAAACTATACTCCAAATTTTGTTCCAAAAACAACTAAGTACAAAAACACAAAGGGGGACCCATTTTGACCAAGACAAAAGATGGGGTGGTTATGCAAGGCATAATAATGTCTTCATTTGGTTTTACCTCTTCCTATCTCTATTATTGTTGATCTTGTTGCTCAATACTCCTTTATTTTGATGAATGAACTCTATCTCTTTCAGCCTCAAAGACTTTTGCCACATTATATTCTTATTGCATGGAATCCTATTTGTTTTCTCTTCTCTTCATTTCCCCTATTCTTCCTCTCTAATTATCATCTCTTCTGCATCCCCACTTTCCTTTTTACCATGACTCTCATGTGTGAATGGTTCATGTTGCTCTAGGATATCAAGGTTTTCAATACCTTGATACTCTTCATCTATGACTTCGATAATTTCAAAAACTTGAAATTTATCAAGCTTCCTCCTTGATCAAGTTCATGTGACTTCTCTAGAGCAGTCTTATTACCAATTCCCATTTATTGAGGTTGATTCTCAATTATCTTATTATTAATTTCATATACATTCATTTCTCCCTCCTCTTCTTCCAGGGAAATGGGCACTTGAGGTGTTGTACCTCGTTGTTCATCTTGAAGTTGGGAATCTACTTCCATCACTTCTTCTCCTTTTGAATGTTCCACCTCCTAATGGGTTGATTCATTGTAATTCCTAGACCTTTAGAAATATCCCAATGTAACACTTTCTCAAGTTCCTTTTCAACAGCTAACATGGGAGTTGGTGTTGTCTCTAGTTGTTGTTTTCTTTCATTTCTTTTACAAGATTACTCCATTTCACAAATTCTTTCATGTCGAGGTCCATGGTTATATCAAGTTCTCATTGAATTGAATATGTCTCTCCCATGGTTTGTCTCAATATGTATGTCCCTAATGAGGGAGGAGAAGAAAACACTGCAACCACCTATTGAGACATTGATCATCTCACTCGGGTGTATATCTATTATTTTTCAACTATTTCCTCTAGGGTGAGATATTTGGCCCTAGGAAATGAAATTGATGATGATGCCACTATTCATGTTTTCAATAGATTCATTGGGATGGCCCTAACCTCCCTATTGTTGTCCTCTAGTTGTGAGGACACTAAAATCCCTTGACTTGGGGTTTCAACAATTCTTTCCTTGCTTTCTTCAAGAGCCTTGGCCTCCATAATATTTATTTTATTTCCCAAGCAACCATCATATCCAAAATCATCAATTAATTTCCTATTTCTCTTTTGGGATATGTGATTACCACTCCATTGGACTTTAGCATATGAAAATATCTATCTATCCAAATCTGACTAAACTTAGTTATTGGCCTAGAGATTTCCTCTAATGTTGTGATTTCAGGCTCTTTCCAATCAAGGTTTGGAATAGGGTCATTAAAAATATTATCTGATTCATATATGAGGTTCATGAATTCACCATTATCCTCAATTATTTGCAATGGGACATCATGTTTTCCCATAGTCATCATCTAGTTTAATGTCAACCTCTGATATGACCATTTCTTAGCTTCACATTCATATGGGAAATCATTCCAGTAATCTTCTAGGTGAGGTACATGAGAATACCTTTCGTTGATGTGTCTGATGAGCCTCCTAGCTAGATCATATTTAGCTTTGCTCAATTTAAATTCTTTTAATCCAAATGACAATAATTCATTCTCTACAAGCCTGACACTTTTAGATGAACTACACTTATAATTTACTATAATAATAGGAAATTTAATTTGTCCCTTCTTATGAGCTTGTAAGAAATCATCATGGGACTCCATTGCCTATCTTACAAAATCAACCAATACTATTTTATTTGCAAGATATTTAGGGATCATGTAATGGTTTCCTAAGAATCCTTCAACTCTAATATACGTGAATTTTGGTAACTGGATATACCAACACCCATGACTACCAATAGCTTCTTGTGAAAATATTGATATTCTTTTGGCTTTGTTTCCTTCCATAGTTCAATTTATTTTCATTGAAAAAGCATCATTAACCCTTTGATAATACTTCAAGTATTCATTAGAAGTCATCTAGGGATAATGATGGTAGACCAACCTTTGTCCCACATTCCTGCCCAAGGTCCCTATCCTATTCAACCCTTGAATATTAATCTTTATTGTACAAAAATATATTATGTATGAAGACATAAAAAATAACCCCAGTGACTAAAATATTTGGATATGTTCACATAATTTATCATTGATAACCTTAGCTTAATGGATTTTATCTAGGCCATCCTTTGCATGTAATGATTTCATACATTCATGGTTCAAACCTGCTAGCATCTTTATTTCCCACTAATCTGCTCAACAATGTGATTACGTCTTGGATATCAAGGATAAAATCATACCTCAATATGATTTTGGGAATCCTTGATATGGATTATTTATCCTTTTCTTTGAACCAGGTTTCTAGCATGATCCTCTTGTTTTGTTCTTCCATGCTGACATATGCCCTTATCTCCATGTACTCATAGGGTTAAAAATTGGGATACCAAATGTTTTTGATCCCTTATTGGGTCAAATCTGCATATACCCTACCTTGTTTCAAAACTACCCTCCTCTTTGCATTGTTCCATCACATGCATTCTAGAACCAACTCTAGGGCATCCATTACTTGAGGGAACCCTAAAACCATGTGTAATCCACTTGACACTATATTCTTCGCATGTTGGCTAGCGTTGGGTTGTCGAATCGTTTCCATGAACTCATTCATTGAAATTACCCAAATGGGTATCCATCACCAACTTGTATGTGGGTATTTCTCGAGATAGAGGAAACACGAATTCATCTTTGGCTCCCCTCTTTCATGTACCAATTGTTTCTTTTGAGTCTTGCATGATAATTGTTTATAATTTATGTAATTAATTAGGGTAATCTCTATCAATTTTAATCCTTTCGTGTCAATTTTATCAATATTACATTACCAGTAGTTATACACTATTCAAGCTTGAATAAATTTTATCAAGATGCATGCAAACTTACTTGAAAAGAATCAAACAAAATAATGATTTTTACAAATACTAGGCACATGCAAAGTGTTCTTCAAAACTTGGTCGAAAATAAATACCTAGTTCTGTTAAGGGTGACCTTGAGCTATGGTGGAATCAATTTCCAATAGTTACGTCTTCTCAAATATTGATATTTTATCTACTTCACCTTCTCAAATGGCATATCGAGCTTTGATAGCACTTATAGGTGTCTTCTCCAACACATTATGACATTCTATGGAAGTAAGTAGTACATTTCTCTTTGGTGACAAATCAATGTTTTTTATAGCTTCCTTAATACCATCTAATTATTATGCATTAATTGCTCTAGTAGAGCACAATAGTGGTAGTTTAGGCTCTAATGATGAATTTTTGAATCTGCACACTTTAATTTAATTCAAAAAAATTATGTGGGTGTGGTCATGGCATATTTTCAGGTTTTGACATGCTTCTAGAATTTAAGACCCATCAATAATTTAAACTAGGTATGGAAGAGTCATACTCATGAATTGGATGCATTTTGCTTTAAGATTTCTAATAAATTTATTTTAGACATGATATCGAGTTTTCCTTACTCTAAATTTTTGGGTTATCAGGTAAAATCTCACTACTGATATGGCATTCGGGTTCAGACTTAATAAAGGTCTGACACAATCTAAATGTACTAAGACAAAATATTTCCAATTTCTAACTTTTAACGAAATCCCACTCTCAGGTTTTATAACTCATCTATTAATGAATATTGGGTTGAAAAGACTTGTACCAGGTGAAGGTATTCATCAAGGAAAGTTGTTACTTCTACCAAACTTACTTTCTATCTTCATTTAGGAAACCTAGTGCATGAAGATTCGAAAACCTAATTCCCGCATGATCAAAACATTTCTGATGAAACATTTTATTGCACTAAAACCCAGATTTTAAGTGTTTTAACTTGGGAAAACCACCATTTTACTTGAAACCATGAATTTTATCAGAATAACACCTATTTTTACAATTTCCTCCCAACCAAATGAAAACAAGAGAAAATAAAAAAATGGGTCTACATTTTACGAGAGGAAAAAATTGGCGTGTTGTGAGATTACACAACAACTAGAAACCAAAAAACAATCAATACAATACAATATGAATTCTAGAAATGACAAGATTCCAAAACTCTGTAACCTTCATAATTATTGATTGTCAACATGTCATTTCAGAATCACTTCCACTTTAATCTGCATAGTGAAATATGATTTTATTGGGCTTTCGTGTGTGCTTTTGATTCATCCCTTTTTTATAGAAAAATTCAAGTCCTAGCGAATACTTGCATTGAACTACATAGGCTGGTTTAACCTTTTAAGCCAACCTTGGATATTGCCTTGCTTCTAGTTAAGTGTCCATAGCCCTGACAAGGTTATCTCTATAATTCCCTCCAAACATTGCTCTACTACCAGCTAGACGTCCATAGCCATTGTAGAGATATTTGGGTCACCTTAAATTTTTCACTTAATGCAAGCAACAACTATACCCTAAATTTCCATAATTTTTTTAAAAATTTTAGTATTGATATCCCAATGATAGTTTGATAATTTATGTTGATTAAAGTGGATAGATTCCAAAAATCATCTGATCATCCATAAATAAAACAATGCATCTTTTTAGAACCTTATTGACATTTAAAGAATTCATGCTCTATTACTTAGAGAGAGCTCCATGGTTTCTAATCATTTAGTTCATATGAAAACACTAGAAACCCCAACAAAAAAGGAAAGCCAAACCAAACCAAAACCAAAAGAAGAATTATTTTACAATAAAGAAAATGGAATGAGACTAGGCTTGAAAATAATGTTTCATAAATTTTCATTGACAAGAAATGGATCATCTTCCCCCGTTAGTGCTTTTAGCCTATATGTGATGTCTCCTAAGATCTCTGATATATGGTATGGTTTTGTCCATAATATATCAAAATTTCCATTATCTCATTTTTTCGTTCATGGGCTTCATCCCAACATAGAACTAAATCCCATATCTTAAATAATTTTATTTTAGCTCTCTTGTCAAACCAACATTTCACAACTAATTGATGTTTGGAAAATTGATATGTCACCTTTGTTCATTTTTTCTTCTAAATACATCAACTACAATAGTCAAGCTTACATATTATCATCTAATCCTATGTATTCCTAAGAAAACTACCAAGTGGGAATTTTCAAGTTTACTGGCAGTATGGTATCAACTCCATATACCAAGTGGTAAGGGGAATTTCCTAATGTAGACTTGACCGTGGTTTTATCGACCCATAGGCTGAATTTAAGTAGGGAATGCCATTCCCTATGGTTCTTCTTAATCAACTTCTTAATTATGTCCAACAGGTTTTTGTTTGTTGACTAAGATAACTCGTCCCATTTAGATAATAGTTTGATGATAATTTCAATGTTATACCACACTCAAATTCCCAATTAGAAAACTTCAAAGAAGAGAAAGCAAGGCCATTATCACATACTAGTGAGTATGGTTTTCCAAACCTGGTAATAATATTTGTTGATCTCACCCCTCAATTGTTTGTCCTTGATAACAAAGTCACATTGATGCTATGGTATTTACAGGTCCTTATATACTTACATTGAATAATTGATGCACTTTATTGATGGTTGGTCATGATTCAGAGGTTACGGAATCTTGATGCCACTTCACTTTCAAATATTCATTTATAGATGGTTATGACTATATTGGACTAACATTGTTGATAAGGCATGGTGCAGGTTATTCAGGTGGTGTTCATTGTGACAAAGCATTAATTAGCTTCAGATTTATGACATTGTCACCTTGATAGGTTCAAGTTTTTCATGTTAATCATTTCATATTGATCTTAGTGATCAATGGTTTCCAGGCATGATTCTTGGTTTCAAGTTTCTATGTGATGATACTAATGTGGACAATGCTTTTAAGTTTGATAGATGGTTTCAATTTCAGGATATTCAACATGTTTACAAGTCATTGTGACATACTCAAACTGGTAGATTCATTTTTAGGTATACTTCTGTGCACTCTTATCTTGGGCTGACAAATTTAATGAGATAACATTTGATTCATGGAATCATAAATCATACTAGTTGCAAGGTATTGGACAACATCATAGTTGTGATTATCAGATTCATAACGGTAATGCTTATGGAAATATGGTTTCAATTGATGTTTATTAGATTGATCTTGTTTTGGAATCTATATCATCTTGGCATCTTTCTATCTTCATTTTATAAATGGTTATGACTTATTGATTGATAAATATGGAACATGACTTTGGTTCATTGTTTATTTATATTGCTTTAACAAGCAATTACACTCATTCAAGGAGTTTGGTTATCGATTCACTTTGTTCTATGAATCTTTGCTTAATGACATCATTTAACTCATGTTTCTAAAGTCATCTTGAACTCACATTACTTGGAGGCATTGCATTCATATTGGTTCAGACAACGTATTTATTTGATAGTATTTTTTTTTAGGTACACACGGCATATGATTTTAACAATATACTTGGTTATCAAAGGAGATTACAATGCTTGAGCCTTGACATCATGGTCGGAATCTAAAGGTGATCATTCTTCATGGCATATAAATTAATCCTATCAAGTTTCTATAGGTATCCTAGGTCTGGAATCTTGTTTTATCATTTGTCAATTATATATTTGTAAGTCATTTTAATGGATTATTTAAAAGTCACTATGAAGTGACATGGCATCAAAAATTTGGTAATAATTTTCAAAGTTAATATTGTGTCTCAAAGGCATTAAATCACATTGGTTTGGAAGCTTTAATAATCAACATCATAAAGGAAGTGATATTTTTTTCCTATCGGTCATTTAGTTTTGACTTTGAGTAAAGCCGATTGAAAATAATTCTTGTTAGCTTATGTGGAAATCGATAGCCATCATTGGTGATTATTCTTGTAGGCATTTTTGGAAAGATTGGACATGGCATAAAGGTGATTTAATGATCATAGTGAATCGAAGGTTTGTATGCAAAATGTGGATATAATAATAAATGAGATTATGGTGTTGGCATGGTGAAATATCCTTTGACCATAAACTTGATGCTTATGATAAATTTTGATATTTATTATGTCTATGTTTCACCGGACCTTAGTGCTTTATCATTTTTTCTAAAGTCATCGATTGACTTGGGGCATCGAATGGCTTGAAGAAAGATTAGGGAAAACTTTTTGATCATTCATTTTTGCTAAGGGTTGAAACCCTAGCCACACCGCTACCATGAGTCTTTGGTCTATTTCTTTGTGATGAGTAGCTGCATTTTTTTTGTGAAGGTTTCTCTGCTATCATCTGGCCGTCTACAGTGGGAAGGTAAGAGGTGTGTAACAAGCATGCATTGGGTAGTTTGTAATGTTTGATGAGTGTCAAGGGAATATGGATGTTTCCTTCAACCACATCTCCATCAAATATAATTTGGTAATCTTGACCTTCCTGCAATGTTTAAGAGGTAATTTTCTTCATTTGGTGAAAGGAAGAATATAGAGTTATCACATGTTCTTCAACACGAATCTTGGAAAGAAAGATATGGGTTGGTCGAATGTTTTACTTCTCCATTTATTTTTTCTTGAATGGTTGGTCAGATCTGGTATTCTGAATCATGAAAATTCTTTTCAGTTACTAAAGAAAAAATGATGCCCTAATAGAATATCAATTCTAATTGTTCTTCCAATGAGGGTTTGTGACTTTTGGTT
>CM021108.1:257077483-257313067 GCA_007115665.2 Sequoiadendron giganteum | reverse complement strand
CTTTGGAGGCAGCCACACCCTCCTTACAAAGGATCGGCGGTGGGTTCAAAACCCCCACTACAAATAGCTAACAAAACATTCGCTTCCAACCACAGAAAAAATGTCAGTCGTACGGCGATGATACAAACTAAAACAATTCTTTTAAACTATAATATATATATATATATATATATATATATATATATATATTATATATAATATTTATATATATAAAAAAATGGATTACACAATAGATAATACAGAGAAATTTTAGAAAAATATTCACCTACAGGTGAAGTTATGCAAATTTTATTCAGAAAAAATAAATTTCACAAAGGCTTTAAAATTAATTCATTTAAACCCTTTTCTTTTTTCAAACTTATGAACAATAAAAGAACAACAAAGCTAAAAAGATCTAAAATTATAAAACCATAAGTTTCTACATCCTCAAGGTTTCTCCATCTAATTTTTACAGAGGGTTTTCAAAATGAATTTGATTTTCTACAGAGGTTTTAAGTTTTCCAAAAACAGATCTAATGTGTTGCTCAACCTTTAGGTTTTGATTCAAATAACAAAACAATCCATTTCCTCTAATAAGTTAAATTCTACTAAGGTTTTCACAATTTTACTAAAGAATTTTCATAGAAAACAAAAGCTTAAAATTTATTTAATTCTTTTCTTTTAATAACAAATTTATTTTCTATAATAGATTTAACAAACAAATCTTAATTCACTACTATTTTAAAAGTAACCAAGAACAATAAAACACAATTAGGAAAACCTGGTTCAAGAAGCTACAGGAAAAGATGAATTTCTGATGCAAGCCTCCTCCAAAGATTTCCTGAATTTCCTTCAATCATCCAACGAATCCAATCCAAAACTCAACAAATGCAAAGAATCTTTCCTCCAATCAATTCTACAATCAAAAATCTCTTCAAACCCTTCTTTGTGCAAATCCTTCCAAAATTTCTTCTCTGCTGTAAAAATGCATTTTTTCTAAAAACTTTTTTGCCCTAAAATTCAAACATACATTCCTTATAAATCAAAAATACCTAATATAACCCTAATTCACATTACATGCAAATTAGATATTAATTTCAATTTCAATTTCAATTTTCGAAAACCCACTTTCAATGCAATTTCAAATAATAAATTAATTTCCAAAGTTGCAACTAATTTATCAAATAAACATTTAATTACAATTTCTAATTTAATTCCAATAAGATGAAATTAAATTCCAAAATTAATTTTAATTCTTTTATTTCCTTTCATTCTCTTGCATCGCGTTTAATTAATTAATTTAATTATTTAATAACTAAATTCAACCCCCTTGGATTAAATTTAATTAATTAAATAAATTAAATATAATTAATTAATTTAAATGTAAATTTTTATCCACATTGCATTATTTAAATTAAATAACCATCAACATGATTTAAATGCAATTATTCTAAATATCTATTTCCAAATCAAGAATCCTTCAGAGTTAAATAACATTAAAGCAATACAGATAATGACTCGACACACACGACTGATGACACACTAAGGCTAGGGTGTAAACTTGACACATGTTACCTAGCTACTACCTCCCGTTCAACTTAACTGTTGGATCGACACGCTCAAACCTACGAAACTAGGTGGAGTCGATGTCATGTACCTGCAATCCTCTAACCAAGTAAACAACATCATTCAATATATCCAGCATATAATACACACCGTGAAGAAGGAATTACGGATTCACAGGGCGCTTGCAAGCGAGTGATGTGAACCCATCTTCTTCACCAATACACTCATCAAAACTGACACTTCCATCGTAATCCAGTAATCTCATAATAACATCTCATGTTAACTTTACAACATCATTAATACATTAAAGCATGAGAACACTAATTAGGTCAACACATCACACAATAATAGTTGTCGCTCAATAGTAGTGATCAAAACATCATAACAAAATGTATCCTGTATCAAAGTGACTGCAAGTAAACATAGCATAAAGCAAACCGAGCGGGAAGCAAAACGGAGGGGTATTACAACATATCAATGATCCTCCACAAAGAAAAAATTAGAAAAGAACACAAAATGAAACAAAAGAACATATTGAAATGTACTCATGGTCAGCCTATGTATAGTCTATGAAATATTAAAATATTTACTAAAATGATATTAAAATGTACTCATAGTCAGCATATAAAATAGCTACATCATAGTCCATAAAATAAATACTAAAATGCACTCATACTCAACATGAAATAAATACATGTCATAGTCCATGAAGCCAACGTCAAATTATATTTATATTTTATCATCACCAAAATGAAGATGCCTCTTTGTTTCATGTGAATTAAATACACCTAGCTCACACTATAGAAGAAAAATAAACTTGAAATCAAATAAAATTTCAAAAAATATGCATATTATTTAAGAAAAAATATTTAATTTGGAAAATCATGAAATTAAATATTTAAATATAAACTCAAGTGTGCATGCATGTACCATATTATGTTCATCAGCTCCCACATCCTGCTACCCTAGTGTAGCTATCAATTTCGCACCAAAAGTCTCAACTACTAATTCCAAGATATTCAACTAAAGCACAAATTAAGCTTGACTATACACTAAAACATGTACATATAAAAGAACTATAAATTTCATAGAAAATTTATTGTTAGTACCTATAATGTTGTGGATCACTCATGAAATTATCCCTTACCAATGGTAGGAATAGTAGCTACCTTGATAGTGCTACCATCCTACATATATATAGACATAAATATATAAATTCAAGAATGATTTTAAAATTAAAAATTAATACTTCAAGCTAATTCAAAGTGAAATGTTACAATTCTCAACTACACACCATGGATGAATCGAGCATAGAAGTTGATGGTAAAGGAGTACTCACCATACCTTTTGGTCAATTCGACATGGAATTTTTATGACCTCCCAAAATTCATGTATTTGAATTAAATTATATGTATTAAAATATATCTACTTTGAAGAAACTAATTAAATTTATATATTTAATAATGAACTCTACATATGGTTTTAGGGTCAATTTATTGGTCCACCCCATAAGGTTTTCTGAGTTGTACAACTATCAACATAAAACATAATTGATCTAATCAAGATGATGTCCTCATGTTAATCATCTACACCAAATATTTTATAATATATAATTCATTATTTATTAATTGATAAATGATATTTTAAAATAGATCAAGGTGTTTATTTATTTTAATATGTACATATACATAAAAAAAATGTGACATATTTCTGCATAGGTGGATCATATAGTGAATCTAAGAATGAATACTCTTTTGTTGCATCTCCTAATGTGGATGCACGAATGGGACCATATCATGGTTGATTGCAATGTTCACATGGAATTGACATGTGTGAGGTACTAGGACCAACGCCATCTCTCCCATGCTCTCTACCACTAGTGAATGGGTGATGTATGAGCATCCCTGGTTGTAAAGCAATCTTGTATCAACCAAAAGCATTTCTTTTCTTTCAGTTTAGTCTGTAGTTGTTCCAGTATTTCATTCCAAATTTTACCAAATTATCATTTCTTAGCTCATAGAGTAGGATATAAGTTATACACGAGGTCATTTACAATGTATCCAGATTTCAGGATATTTGCATTTGTTTGCAGAAAGTTATCACTCCCAAAATTTCACTATCATTCTCATTAGAGAATTTGGGGTTGGCTTGGTCCAGGTTCGTTGTGAAAACCTTTTCTAGAATGTGTGGAGCTTAATGGAACATCATTCAACCATTTTAGGTCTAAGGAGAACCTTCTTGAAGATCTGCAATTTATTTCATACCGATGTGTTATCTTCCATGTTTGAGGCCAACCTACATACTCAATCATTCATTGGGGTTTGTAAGCCCTTGAGGCCAATGTGGATCATATTGGGAGCTATAGATTCATATTTAAGATCCTTTGTAATAATTTAGCAAGAAGTTTGGTAGTTAATCAAGTAGATCATCAGTAGTAGTTCACAATTCAATCCAGCCTTCTAGGCTATGGGATGTAATAAGGCCTTGTGCCAATTTTCATATCTATAATGCCCTTGTGGTTGGCCTATGAGCCCTAATTTTTTTACATATAAGTAATATGATGCATGTAAGAGTGTGAGATTTTGCATCAATGATAGTTCATGTTTGTTGAGCATATTCTTATGTTATTTTCCATTTTGTTGAACTCTAAGCTGCATGGTTGGACAATCCTTTTTAGACTCTCCATCTATAACTACACCAAGTGGTATTAGAGTGAGTTTTGTGAATCCTAAAGACATTCCTTGTGGTGAAAAAACTTATGACTTGAGGAAAACTACATGTGTTTTCAACCAATCATCGATTGTGAAGTAGTTGAAACCATTGTAGTTAGATCACTGAATTGAGGTAGTTGCACCGGATCCAAGGAGATAGATGTTATCAAGGAGAGCACCTACTATGGTTAATGTTGTTGGAAGGATGGATGAGATGTTGGAAATGATGCATCCAATGAGAGTTTGATTGGATGCTATAGAGGAAGATAGAAGGATAGGTCTAAACCCTAGACATGTGGATGAAAGAGATGATGATGAATTAGATCATGCTACAAATCAAAATGAAGAAAACCTAGAAGAAGAAGAATATTCAAATTAGGTAAAGATGTTAAAGGCTATTTCTAAGATTGGTAAGTGACCTAGAATTGAAATTCAAAATTATGCAGGAAATTTAAACCCTAAGGAATTGATAGATTAGATCATTGATATAGAAGAATACTTTGAATATGAAGCAATTGAAGATCCAAAAGATAGAGATTTGCAAAAACCAATTTGAAAGGACATGGTGTTATATGCTGGAAAGAAGTTCAATTAGATAGGAATAGAAGAGGAAAGGAGAAAATCATAAAGTGGGATAGGATGGTGACAAAGTTAGAGAATCAATTCATACCTGTTGATTATAAGCTTGAATTTCTGAAAATATTGTAGAAGTTGAGGCAAAAGGAGAAATCTGCGAAAGAATACGCTGAAAATTTCTATAAGATGATCATCAGGGCTGGACATAGTGAAGCAAAAAAAGAAACGGTTGTGTGGTACATCAGTGGACTAAGAAAAAACATCTAAGAAGAGTTGATCTAGGTAAAGATGACATCAGTTGAAAAAGCATACCAGTTTACATTAAAGGTAGAGGAAAAGATGAACAAGAATTTTGAGCAAAGACAGAGAAGTGCAAGAGGAAGATTATATAGAAGTGGATCACAATCCAGAGAAAGAAGACCTTATGTAAAGAAAAATAAGGATGGAAAACCCTACTACAGTGAAGAGAAGGACAATAATTCATACCACATAGGAAGAGAGGATAGAAATTTCAATTGTAATGAAAGAGGAGGTCATAATTCCTACCATAATGATAAATATAGGAGAGATGAAGGAATATATGAGAAGTGACCATTTAGAGGAACCTATTTCAAGTGTCAAGGTGAAGGACATAGAGCATTTAAATTTCATCAAGGAAGTACCAATAAAATAACTAAACATACTAGAAGAGTAGCTTATATGGATGAAGAACCTATTGGATCCCCTAATTCAGTTGGGAAACCTAAGAAAGGTGAACCATTGGTAACGAGGAGAGATTTGATGCATGAAGAAGTGACTGAAGAACCACTGCAAAGGAATATTTTATTCAAAACAAGATGTAAGTCTAGAGGAAAGGTATGTAAAGTTATCATTGATAGTGGTAGTATTGATAATCTAGTTTTAGAATAGATGGTGACCAAGTTGAATTTAAAGATATTGAAACATCCAAAGCCATATAAGATAGCATGGATTCAAGATGAACATAAGGTCTTAGCGAGTGAGTAGTGTTTGGTGAAATTTCATATAGGGTCATATCATGATCAAATATTATGTGATATTGTGTCTATGGATGCAACCATTTATTGTTAGGAAGACCATGGAAATATGATAGGAAAGCAATACATGATGGAAGAATACATACATATGTTATGAATTCAAATGGAAATAGAATTAAATTGATACCTTTGGAGGAAGAGGACAAAAGTGAAATTTGTAGCACTGCCAGACTATGTTTGGTAGATGGAAGGAAGTTTCTAGAAGGATTAATACACGAGAATATGCGTTTTACATTTATTCTAAATAAGTGAAGTAGTGTGGAGGTAGATAATATTATTGGAAAGAACAAAGAAGTAGCAAATTTTTTGATAGAGTATGAAGATATCATATCAGAGAATGTATTGTATGGATTACCACCAGTCTGGAGCATTAGTCATCATATAGATCTAATACCTAGAGCATTTTTTCGTAAAAAAGAAGCACATAGGATGAGACCTATAGAAAATATGGAGTTGAACAAACAAATACAAGAGTTGTTGAGGAAACGATTAATCAGAGAGAGATTAAGCCCATGTGCAATACCTATTGTACTAGCACCAAAGAAAGATGGAGAATGGAGAATTATGTATAGAATCAAGAGAAATCAATAGGATCATTGTCAAGTATAGATTCCCATTGCCAAGGATGGATGAAATTATGAATTGTTTGAGTGGAGCAAAGTATTTTACAAAGATTGACCTAAAACGTGGGTATCATAAAATCAAAATCAAAGAAGGAGATGAATGAAAGACTACATTTAATACAAATTAGGGATTGTATGAGTTGTTAGTTATGCCTTTGGATTGACCAATGCACCTACCACTCTCATGAGGTTGATGAATGCAGTATTGAAGCAATTTTTGGGTAAGTTTGTTATTATCTATTTGGATGATATTCTAATTTTTAGTAACACTAGAGAAGAGAATTTGTAGCACATCAGATAAGTATTACAGAGGTTGAGAGAGGAGAAGTGGTTGATAAACATAAAGAAGTGTAGCTTTATGAAGACATATTTGGTATACTTTGGTTTGGTCATTTCTAATGAAGGATTGAAGATGAAACCTAAGAAGGTTAGAGAAATTATTGAGTGGAATACACCAGTGAACATTGGAGAGGTGAGATTATTCCACGGATTGGCAAGTTTCTACCAAAAAATTATTAAGATATTTAGTAGCATTTGCACACCCATGATAAAAAAAATGAGAGGAGATAAGAAAGACTTTAAGTGGACATCTAGAGCACAAAGATGTTTTGAATTGTTGAAGTAGAAGGTGACAGAGCAACCAATGTTAGCATTGCATAATGTTGACAAAGTATTTCAAGTTGATTGTGATACCAGTGGAAATGCAATTGGAGAAGTGTTGAGTCAAGAAGGGAGATTAAAAGCTTATTTTAGTGAGAATTTGAATGATGCTAGAAGGAGATATTTAGTTTATGATCAAGAATTCTATGCCATAATTCAAGCCTTGAAGAAGTGGAGACATTATTTTCTACCCAAGGATTTTGTGTTGTATATTGATCATCAAACTTTACAGTATTTGAACAGTCAAGGTAAGTTGAACTAGAGACAATGAGATGGGAAAAGTTATATGTTTGTGTTGAAGCATAGGAGTCGAAAGTCAAACAAATTTGCAGATGCATTGAGAAGAAGAAGGAATTGTTTGACAAGCATGAAGATAGAAGTATTGGGTTTTGAAGAAATAAAGCATATGTATGAGAATGATCTAGATTTTGCTGAAGCAGGGAGTGCATGTAAGAAACTAGTAGTGGCAGATAGGAGTTAGTGATTGGATTATTTTATTCAAGAAGAAATGTTTTTCAAAGGAAATTAGTTGTGTATTCCAAGGATTTCAATGAGGGATAATTTGATTAAGGAGAAGCATAGTGGAGGAGTAGCATGACATTTTTGGATAGATAAGATAGTAGATTTGGTGAATGAGAAGTATTTTTGGTCACAAATTTACAAGGATGTCAAGAAGTATGTTCAAAGTTGTGGAATTTATCAAGTAACAAAAGGGAGTAGTCGGAATACTAGATTATATAAACCTTTGATAGTACTGAAGAGACCTTGGGAAGATATAAGCATGAATTTCGTATTGGGATTACCAAGAACACAAAGAGGATATGATTTTATAATATTAGTGGATATATTTTCTAAGATGGAATATTTCATTCCCTTCAAGAAGACTAATGATTTTTTTCATGTTGTTGATCTATTTTTCAAGGAGATTGTGAGGTTGCATGGATCACAAAAAAGTATAATTTCAAATAGGGACACCAAGTTCATTGGATACTTTTTGAGGACATTATTGAAGAAGATGAAGATAGATCTGAAGTTCGACTCAACATATCACCCACAAATAGATGGAAAAATAGAGGTAGTGAATAGGAGTTTTGGTAACCTATTGAGGTGTTTGGTTGGAGATAAGGCAATAAATTAGGATATAGTTCTACCACAAGCAAATTTTACATACAATAATTCAGTAAACTAGAGCACAAGGAAGACACCATTTGAGATTGTGATTGGAATACATCCCAAATGAGTTACAGAGCTCAGATAAATCAGTATGGAGACTAAGGGGAGTGCAAAAGTAGAATAATTTATAGGATTCATGGAAACATTGCATAGACAGGTCCGAGAGCACTTGGAGAACATGAATAATAAGTATAAGGAGAAGGAAGATGAAAAAAGGATACATAAGGAATTTACTATTGGAGATGAAGTTATGGTATATCTCTAAAAGGAAAGGTTTTTAGTAGGAACATATAATAAGCTAAATATGAGGAAGATTGGACCATGTAAGATTCTCAAAAAAATTGATTCAAGAAATGCATATGAAGTGGAGTTATCAGAGACACTTGGTATATCACCTATATTCAATGTTGCAGACATCAATGAGTACCATGAAGGACAATCAAGTGGGAGTAATAAGGAATTTGGATTGGAAGAGCAGTTACCACATCAATTACTGGAGTAGATTGAGCGGATCTTCGATTCAAGAATTGGAAGGAGAACTAGGAACAAATAGCACAAGGAATACTTGGTAAAGTGGAAGTGCAGACCAATGGAGGGTTCATCATGGATTTCTTAGGCTAAGGTGGACCATTTTGGTTTTCCTCTTGCCCATGAAAATTCAGGGACTCACTTTTCTTCCAACCCCAGGTGTCTAATGCAAAAGCATCCCTGGTTGTAAAGCAATCCTATATCAACCAAAAACATTTCTTTTATTTTAGTTCAGTCAGTACTTGTTTTATCATTTCATTTCGCATTTTACCATATTATCACTTCTCAACTCATGGAGTAGGATATAATTTCTACATGAGGTCATCTACAATGCATCTAGATTTCAGAAGATCTCCATTTGTTTACAAAAATTTATCACTCTCAAAATTTCATTTTCATTCTCAGTCATAGCATTTGGGGCTGACCTAGTCTAGGTTTGTTGTGTGGACCTTTTCTACAATGTGCGAAGCTTAATGGAACATTCTTCAAGAATTTTTCATCCAATGGGAACTTTCTTGGAGACCCATAATTTATTTCATTTATCGATGTGTTATCTTCTCATGTTTGAGGCCAACCTACACGCTTGGTCATTCATTGGGGTTTGTAAGCCCTTGAGGCTGGCACAGATCATATTGGGAGCTTTGGATTCATATTTAAGATCCTTTATAATTATTTTGATAGTTAATCAAGTATATCATTAGTAGTAGTTCACAATTCAATCCAAACTTCTAGGTTGTGGGATGTAATAAGCCCTTGCGCCAATTGTCATATCTATAATGCCCTTGTGGCAGGACTATGAACCTTAATAATTCTTCATATAAGGCATATGATGTATGTGAGAGTGTAAGTTGTTGCATCAATTATAGTTCATGTTTGTTGAGCATATTCTTGTGTTATTTTCCATTGTGTTAAACTCTAAGCTACATGATTCGACAATCCTTTCTGAACCCTCCATCTGTGACTACACAAAATAATAAAATAATAAAATATTCATCATTTTGTAATTTAAATTATTAAATTTAATGGGAAGAAAAAAAACCTCTTCAAAGAGTGTATATGGGATAGATTTGTTCCTTTGAACCTAAGGTCGTCTTATGATAATGTTATATGTAAAGTCCCACCAAGTAACCCTAAAGGAAGTTGTAATTAATGACTTAAGTGAACAATTTTTTTTTTATAAAGTGTAATAACATACACATTCACTTACTAATTAACAACAACCTCTAAAGCTACAAGGTTAGGATTACTTAAACCCACACATACATCTTACATAAACCATAGCAATAAATATTTTATGAAATAAGCATCATACATCATAAGAATACCACATAACATAACAAGATGAACATCCAAGATAAAATCTCAAAAATATTAACTTAATCCAATAGTTACATCCCTCATTCTCAGAATGAGACAATAGTACAAAAGTATAACAATTACATAATCTCACCTCATAAACATAAGAGGGATAAAATAATTTATACAAATAAAAATATTACAATGCAAGAAAATATAAGAAGAACCGTGAGCTATCCATCTGGATGTCTCGCCTCCATGAACTGAAGATCAATGGGGACCCAATAGTTTTGGTGCATGTTCCACCCAACCATGTGGTACCCGAAGGCCCACCCCCCATGCTAGGAGATAGTAACCACATAACATGGACAAAGATCTACAATCACTAACCAAAGGCAGACTCAAACTAACTCATACTGAAATAACCAAAACAAATGCAATAAACAAGAACAACTCTTGCATCACTGACATTGTTTCCAGACATAAAATAGACCAAGTATGTTCAAAGAACCATACACGTATACAAATACCAATCACCAAGGGAATCTCAAGTGCACACAAATTAGAAAATATAACCACTCTAACTCTAGGAGGATACAAATAATAGAACACACTCCAAACATCTTGGAGACAACAACCACCTAGTCCACTCCTTTCATAGGAGGTACAAAACATCTTCGTTCATGAAAACCAGGTAAAACTGAAAGGACGCCATGCACTACCCAAGGAAAAACAACTGGATGGCATAAAGATTCAACAACCCTTATCCTCTAAGTTCTTCTAGAAGACTTATAATTTAGGACTAACACTATATCCCAAAACCCACAATGCAACTTGATGACATAGCAACAAACATATTCAAGTCATAAATCAAATCTAATATTTGGATTTCCTAAATCCATATTCATTCAATAGGTAACGTCAACAAGGTCAAAGACACACTTACAAGGTTAACTCAATTAATCATATCCCATATTTCTATTTCCATTATAGGAAATCTTAAACAATTTAAACTTACATCCCTTTACGAAATACAGAGAAACTAGAACATTTAAGACAATCACGAGAAAATTACTATTTTTGGATATACTAAATCCATATCTCTTTTATATTCCATTCATAATAAATTGATTGCTCTAATTGAAATATAATAAATTAAAATAGCTAATTGCCTCATCAATATAAACAACTTCTTAATTTATCTTTAAATCGACACAAATCCATGCAAGTAAACTCTTTCTATTTCCTAACCGAATCTTACATCTCATTCAATTTTCTATTTAAAACATTCAATCCCTTTAATATCATAAAATATTGTTTCTCTATCCATTTTCCCATATACACTAATCAAACCATTTTTAAATCTCTATTCAATAATATATTGCATGCTTCTTATTAAAATAAAATACGATAATGAATTTACACTTAATATATGTATATTTATGTTCCATATTATGTATACACCAAATATATATGTTAATAACTTAATTATATATATTCTTTAATATTCCAATCACAACGATTAAAATTGCTCTATGGAAATAAATGAAACAAAACAAATATTTGTCTTTTCCAATATAATAAGTTCCTAAATTTACGTCTAATACAACATAAACTATTGCAAATACTATATTCAAATTTTCTATCCAAAATCTATACCACACATTCTAATTTTATCCTTTAAAATCCCTATTCCCAATAATATAAAAATTTTGCTCTTTCAACTTAATTGAAATAATTAAACAAGTATCTTCAATCTACAAATACAAGAAATACTAATTTAAACAATTTAAATCAATTTCAATGTTTACTTCTAAAACTAACATCAGTTCTCTATTAACTGGATTCCTTTCGTTTTCCAACTAACTCAAATGATTTAATTATTTAATATAAAATACCTTTTTCCTATTAAACTGAATTATGCATACTAATCAGTTCCAATAAAAATATTTCTTTCAGATACACAACTAACTCTTCTAATTTCTACAATTCATTACGTAATTCATTATATCGATAAAACTGAATTAAGAATTCATCTTTTCAGATAGGGGAGAAATTACACTAATATTTAATTTTCTAATTGCTCTTAACAAAATAAGTATTTTCAACTATAACTCAAAACATTTCGCTTTAAATTAAATAACCAATTGCCCTTGCAAATTAAATCATTATAAAATTAATCAAATTAACATTGTGGTCTCTTCCATAACTTATTGTATTAAAATAAGATCAATATTTGGACTATAACCCAATATCATATATATATTTTTCCAATTAAATCAAATTAATAATTGGACCTTTTACACATGAATTTAAATTTCACAATTAAATCTTAAATTATGCATTCTTTAAATCAGATATTTTACTCCTTCAATTAAACTTTAACATGCCATTTTAGAATAAACAATAATTTTCCCATACGTTTATAATTTTATTTCCACTAATCTAATATACAAATTTTATTTAAAATAATATAAATAAATATAATACTTTAATATTATAAATTATAATATAAAATATTATTAAATAATATTTATTATAATAACAATAAATAAAATATTAATATTTATAAATATCAATTTATTATTATTTTATTATCAGAGCAGCCATGGGAAAATAACTTAACAGCAGTCTCGTGTTTCAAGAATAACTCAAAAACTACGATCTGGGTATTTGCGATTTTTTTATAAGGGTAAAAAAATTTTAAGATGCAAAAACCCTTTAAATTTCTTGGCAACCCAGTTTGTGTAAGTGGAGTTATACGCGACGCAACCAGACCATTTTACCATGAAAAATATAACTACCCTACGGATTTTAAAATCTGATTTTTAATAATAAACAGAGGGTTTCATTTCCTAAAAACACTCTAAAAACATTGCTCAATCTCTATGTTTGAATCCAAAACAAAATAATCGATTTCCTCAAACAAATTAAATTCAACTAAGGTTTTCACAATTTTCACTCAAAAATTTTCACAAAACAAAAGGTGCAAATTTATTTGATTTTTTTCTTATAACAACAAATTTATTTTCGAAACCAGATTTAACAAACAAATCTTTAATCACTACTATTTTAAAAACAATCAAGAACAATAAAAACACAGAAGAAAACCTAGCTCAAGAAGCTACAGGAAAGATGAATTTCTGATGCAAGCCTCCTCCAAAGATTTTTTGTATTTCCTTAAATCATCCAATGAATCCAATCCAAAACCCAACAAATGCAAACAATCTTTCCTCCAATCAATTCTACAATCAAGTTTTCTTCAAACTCTTCCTTTGTGCAAATTTTTCCAAAATTTCTTCTCTGCTGTAAAAATGAATTTTTCTAAAAACTTTTCTGCCCTAAAATTAAAACATGTATTCTTTATAAATCAAAAATACCTAATACAACCCTAATTCACATTACATGTAAATTAGATATTAATTTCAATTTCAATTCCAATTTCAATTTTTACAACCCTAATTCACATTGCATGCAAATTAGATATTAATTTCAATTTCAATTTCTGAAAGCCCACTTTCAATTTAAAATGCAATTTCAAATAATAAATTAATTTCCAAAGTTGAAACTCATTTCCCAAATAAACATTTAATTACAATTTCTAATTAATTCCCACACGTTGAAATTAAATTTCAAAATTAATTTTAATTCTTTTATTTCCTTTCATTTTCTTGCATCACGTTTAATTAATTAATTTAATTATTTATTCACTAAATTCAACCCCCTTGGATTAAATTTAATTGATTAAATAAATTAAATATAATTAATTAATTTTAAATATAAACTTTTATCCACATTGCATTATTTAAATTAAACAATCATCAACATGATTTAAATGCAATTATTCTAAATATCTATTTCCAAATCAAGAATCCTTCAGAATTAAATAACATTAAAGCAAGACCGACAATGACTTGACACACACGACTGACGACACACTAAGGCTAGGGTGTAAACTTGACACATGTTACCTAGCTACTATCTCCCATTCAACTTAACTATTAGATCGGCACGCTCAAACCTGTGAACCTAGGTGGAGTCGATGTCATGTACCTGCAATCTTGCAACCAAGTAAACAACATCATACAATATATCTAGCATATAATACACACCGTGAAGAAGGAATTACGGATTTGTAGGGCACTCGCAAGTGAATGATGCGAACCCATCTTCTTCACCAATACACTCATCGAAACTGACACTTCCATCATAATCCAATAATCTCTTAATAACATCTCATGTTAACTTTACAACATCATTAATCCATAATGCATGTGAAACAATAATTAGATCAACACATCACACAATAATAGTTTTCGTTCAATAGTAACGAACAAAACATCATAACAAAATGTATCCAGTATCAAAGTAACTACAACCAAACATAACATAAAGCAAACCGAACGAGAAGCAAAACGGAGGGGTATTACATTATACCTATTATCGTTGTTTATAATGAAAATATTTGTAGGAATGGTTTAATGATCTAAGAGGATCCAAGCCTCAATCACAAACCCCAACAATCTAAAAAATGTAACTTATAAATGGTTTGTAACAACTCATAAATTTGCAAGAAGTAACTATGGTTTCTTATTCAAAATTTCATGAAATTACATGTAGAACATAGAATAATTGAAATCAAATTGTTTGCAGCCATATGGGCTAATTGAAGCCATTACAAAACTGAAATATGACCAATATAATTTTGTTACAAATAGCGAAGATCAATCTCAAATTAACCTCCTTCAATCTATCCCCTTCTTGTAGCTTCTAGCTCCTTCAATATGCAATCTTCAATGAGAAGTCCCTACTGCAATAAACTTGCAACCTCAAAGTTTGTTTATTTCTATTCAAACACCTTCAAACTTGAAAAAATATGAAGTCTTGGTCTCCTTCTCTAAGAACTATGCCCCCAAATCTGAAATAAAAAATTACACAACAAATTGCAAGAAGGTAGCATTATATATCATATTATTTCAATTTGAAATGGATTACAAACATTGGAGCTCACAAGCTCCCTTCACACATGGGCTTTCTATAGAAAAAATATCCAATCATGGAGTCATACATCCTCCTCAAAATCATGCAACATCTCCCCATCTCAACCTGAAAAAATTCCAAAGCCCCCTCTCCAAATGACAAGGCATCATAATATATAAGTTTGTGAATGAGAAAAATACTCATAAAATAATAAAAATTACTCAATTCCCATACGTCCTTCACATGGGTACCTAAACCATGGCCAATCAAATTTGGTCAATCCGGTGTGCTTCATTATTCTCTAACAGCTCTAAGAAAGAACATGCACCAACATGCAAACTTGGGTGCCCCAATAGAAAGAGAATGCAAATAATACAAATCAACATGTAAGGACATGCATTGATGAGTGGTCCCCACCTTGAAATGGATGCCTAGGATACAATATTCATTTGGTATGCCCTTGAAACATTTACCAAAGTAAATCAACCTCCAAAATTATAATTACAAATTACCATAGGGGAAACTTACAATATTTGGAAATTAAAATAATTAATTCCCCACAAATTATCCCTTATTGATAATATAAAACAAAGAAAGGAAATATTTTTGGTTGATGCAATATTGTGATGCCCATGGATGCTCCTACATCAAACACCCAAGCTAGGAAAAACTTTGTGAATATGGATTAACAAAATGGAGTTGAGTTGTAGTACCACCCTTTCAGATTGAAAGCAATCCTCAACAAACTCCATCACTAAATTAGACAAAATAATTTCTTCCTCCACCTCTTCCAACACTTATTTGGGAAACTTTTCATCCTCCTCCACCAAGTGTGCACTCTATTATTGCTTCCTCTCATGAATTTACATCCACCATAAACCATCCTCCTTTGCCACATCTCTTCTTCCTTTCTTTCCTTCTTCGTGGGATCCAACGCACCACAAACCAATCACCTCCACCAAGTTCCTCTTAAACCATCATCTACAACCTCTATACACAAACATGCAACATCCACATACCAATCTGCAACTATGACTTCATCTTCTACAATTGCAATCTCTTCTATAGAAGGTAAATAATCATCATTTTTAAACTCAAAATAAAAATTACCTCATCCTCATTTGTTTCTCCAACATCATCTTCTTCATCCTTTGCTGCAATATTTATCTTCTCACCTCCATCAGTAAGTTTTTCAAGCCACTCTTCTTTTATTGACAGTAAATCTTCTTTACCCTCTTTATTTTCTACAACCTTCTCAAGCTCTATTGCTGCAAAAAAATCTTCATCTAACATAGTTGCTACACTTTCTTTGGCTAAAAATAACTCTTCTATCTTCCTTATCTCCTCTCTTGATAGGGGATATCCTCCTTCCTTTCCAATCACCTCATCATATCAACTTCTGCTACAAACTCTTCTTTTTCACATATGACCTCCTCATTCTCCACCATTATGCCTTCAACAAGACATGTCTCAGCTTCAAGTTCATCAATTTATACGTATTAATCCTCTTCTTCTTATGTGCCACATTCATGACACAATGATACATCATCTCTCTTTCTTAAAATTAAAATATCATTAGAAATATAATCACAATTACATTCATCTCTCCTCTCTTCTTGTGCTATCCTTCTGATATTTTCTCCCATTTCTTTCACCTACTATTTCAACTTTATCTTTCCAACTCTTATTTCTTCTTCCTCTCTCTCTAATTTTCTCAAGTCCAAAAAACCTCAAAATCTATCCAATGACAAAAGTCATTTTCTTCATCCTCTTTTCCATCTTTAAGGCCTCACAAATCCTTAAGACAAATTTTTAGAACCTTCAGGTTCTACACATGTAAACTACCTCTCTCGGTGATCTATTTACAAATCCTCAACACTCTCCACCTTAGGTCCTAGTGCAAATTGTCTCACATCAGCACTTCTACCTGCACACTCAAGAAATCCCACTCTGATACCATTGATGTAAGAGGATCCTATCCTTAATTATAAACCCTAACAATATGAAAATGAAACTTAGAAATGGTTTGAAACAACTCATAAATATACAAGAACTATGGTTTCTTATTCAAATCTCATGAAATTACATGTAAAACATAGAAAATCTGAAATTAGATTGTTTGCAACCATATGGGCTGATGCAAGCCATTACAAAACTGAAATATTATTGATATGTCTATTACAAATAGAAAAGATCAATATCAAATTGACCTCCTTCAATCTATCCCCTTCTTGTAGCTTCTAGCTCCTTTAGTCTATAATCTTCAATGAGAAGTCCCTACTACAATAAACTTGCAACCTCAAAGTCTTCTTGTTGTTCATTAAACACCTTCAAACATGCAAAAACATGAATTCTTTGTCTCCTTCTCCAAGAAATACGCCCCTAAATATAACAAACAACCACACAACAAATTGTAAGAAGGAAACAACATATATCATATTATTTTAAATTGAAATGGATTACAAATATGGGAGCTCACAAGCTCCCTTCACATATGGGATTTCTATAGGAAAAAATCTACAATCATGGAGTAATACATCCTCCTCAAAATCCTACAACATCTCCCCATGTTAACCTGCAAAAAATCCAAAGCCCCCTCTCCAAATGACAAGGCATCACAATATAGAAGTTTGTGAATGAGAAAAACCACTATGGTTTTCCAAAACCACAAGTAAAACACCTCCTTGGAAAACCCACACCCCATTTGGAGAATAAATCATAATATAATAAAAATTACTCAATGCTCACATGGCCTTCACATGGGTACCTAAACCATGGCCAATCAAATTTGGTCAATCCGGTATGCTTCATTATTCTCTGATGGCTATAAGAAAGAACATGCACCAACATGCAAGAGCATGCAAATCATACAAATATCGTGTAAGCACATGCATTGATGAGTGGTCACCATCTTGAAATGGATTCCTAGGCTAGAATATTCCTCTAAGATGCCCTTGAAACATTTACCAAACTAAATCCACCTCCAAAATTATAATTATAAATTATCATAGGGCAAAATTATGATATTTGGAAATTAAAATAATTAATTCCCCACATTAGCCCTTTTTGAAAATACAAAAAAAAGAAAGGAAATATTTTTGGTTGACACAAGATTATCGATGATCATGGATTATCTTGCATCATTTAGGATTGGGAATGACATGAAGTTATATCTTCTTGATGGTAGTATATTTTAATTTTTTATATCTTATAATAGTATTTTCAAAGTGTTTAATATTTTTTTGATTAATTAAGTAGGGGAGGGCCATGATCCCATGATTACACAGCCAAAACAGAAAAAAGAAAAACAATCTGGGAAGAACAACACCATTCACCACCAAAATACAACAACAAACAAGAACCAAAAATCCAGATTGCTTGTAGGCCGAGAATCCAAAATTGTAACCACATAACCATAATAAGGTTAATAAAAAATAGAATACCCTTACTAATCAAACTAATAATATGTAGACCATTAATAAAGTCAACCAAATTCCAGCAAGAGCTTACCCATAACAAATCTATAATATAAAAGCAGTTCGAAATTATAAAGCCAAGAGCAAAAAAATATAGAGCAGCAATAAACAACGAAGAGAAACAATGTCATTACTTGGCATTGGCTATCAAGTCCCAGTAATCGCCAATTTGGGAGATGAACTCCCTCCAATCAGGTCCCTCTTCTTCTTCCCGATCCTTCTTTTCTTCACTCTTTCCCATCTTCTTAAGCATTTTTCTTATCTTAATTTGACCTGAAATAACACCCACCATGGCCCTGCACATGAGACCATTGATAAACCTCATCAATGTGATGATAGCTTTCTCCATATCTTCTATATGGACCTACATATAAGTAATCCTACTTTTAAGAAAATCAGTGTTAGAATCCTTAAGAGAGTTAGTGGCAATGGCATTATTCTCTATTTCAATGGCTTTCATTTTGACCCTATTCTCCTCTTCTCTTCCAGTATCTTCTTCCTCCTTGTCTTCTTTATCCTCCTCCATGTCTTCCTCTCCCATATCATAAGTAGTCTCTTTGAAATCCATATCCTCACTATCATCATCCACTTGTGGCTCAAACTCTTCAACCACCAAATGTTCCTCCTCATCTTGGATAATGGCCTTCTATTTGCCCTTTTTTCTTGAGAGGAAACCATTACAAGACCCACCGATCTTCGGCCATCATTAAATAGACCTAAATTCCCTTCCTCCAAAACATCCCTTTGATTCCCCTATTTCTCTTCATTTATAGTAACGACCAAACTCTATTTTTTTAGGTCATTTTTTGGATTCTTAGCCCTCTGTATACACCTAAAATTGGTCTGGAGCATTCGATTAATTAAATATGAATTATTTGATTAATTATCCTAATTTCCTCTACTATTGAATAAATAGAAATATTTATTTATATAGTTCATATTTAAATTCATCTTAATTAAATAAACAAAATTAAATACTTTTTTCAATTTAATTATCAAATCCATAATTTAATCTATCACATCGATCTTAAATTAATTAAATAAAGATCATACACTTTATTGATTAATTGCCATATTCTTCTGTTTAATTTAATAAACAACTATCCTATAGTTCATTTTATTAAATTATTTATCTCTCTTTTGCTAATTTAAATAAATCAAAAAATTTGAATTAAAGCATAAGGAATATTCCATCTATATTCTCTCAAAAATGAATTAGATATCCTATATCTAATCAATGTCTAAAATATGTCACAATTAATGCTTTGAAACTTCACGGGAAGTTTTGGAGACAAATTGGAGACAAATTCCAAAATCTTCTCTCAATCCTCCTCCATCAATCTTTCCTCTTCTCTTGCCTGGTATTTTCATGGGTAGAGACAACCTCCATTTTTCTCTCAATCTCCTCCATCTTTCACCATTCAGTCCTCCAGATTGAATCCAAGCCTCTCAAAGCTTTCCATGTGCATTTCTACAGCCAGGAAATCTATAAATAAAACCTCATTGAACCAAGAAAGCATCCAGATAATCTAACTTTTGCACTCTTACTCTAAAGGATTTCAAGCATCAAGCATCAAGCAATCAAGCATCCAAAATCCAACAATCAAGCTTTCACATCAATGGTTGCCTCCTGTAGCTGCAATTATCTGTTTCATGTCAATTCATCCTATTTTAATTCATTTCTCATCTAGTATTATCATATTTAACTCCATATCATTGTTTTAGTGTCCATCTCGTTCTTTGAATTGTCATTTTAACAATCGTAGTGTCCTCACGATCTGAAATCAATAGTGATTTAATAAATCTTTGAGGATAGAGAACAATATGATGCTTTCAATTGATTATTGCTTTGAATTGATTCAATTTGATTAATATTTGATATAATATCTTATTAAGAAGTGTTTTGTGCTTTACACCTAATCACACGCTTACAATTTGGCACCCACCATGGGGCATTAACCCCAATTTTACAAAATTTCTGGAAAGTATCACGCAGGTTCACGACGTGTTTTCTTTTAGCGCTTTCGTCAAAAACTATAACGCTTCCATGGAAAACTATAGTGCTTCCATGCTCTATTTTGGTGCTTTTGTGTTACTATAGCGCTTCCATTAAAAATTTCGACGCTTTCAACTTTAGCGCTTTCGTCAACTATTTCAGCGCATCGGTGATTTAGCGCTTCCATGGAAAACTTTGACGCTTCGGTGTCTTGTTTCGACACTTCCGTGTTTTAGTGCATCAAGTAAAAGTTTCATTGCTTCTATGGAATATTCCAACGCTTTTGTAAAATTAGTCTGGATCCGACACATCAATTCACAGTTGGATTAAAAATTATCAATCCTAGGATAGTCACTTCAAAGTTTCTAAAATATATCAATCCTAGGATAGTCACTTTCTTGTTTTTCTTAAAGCAAATCTATCGATCATAGAATAGTCATCACATTCTTAAAGTACAAGTTAAAAAGAACATCATGATTTATGTGAAGCAACACTTTCACATAGATTAGAAAATTTCTTTTTGGGCTTTTAAAACAGAACAAACTTATATGCTATTTTTGTGGTGATTAGGCTTATGCTCTCCCCTTAACTGGGTGACCAAAGTGCCAGAGTAATTTTTACTTCATGCTATTTATACTTTTTTAAATCCTTTAGCAGGCCTGCCATAGTGGGAAAAAGTACTCACCCTATGGGAACTGTAACGCCCCGCCACACAACCCTAGAGGAAGTTGCAATTAAGTACACAAGCGAACTATTTTTTTTTTTTTAATACAATTAATATGCAAGTTCACTACACATTGAAACAACCTCTAAGGTTACGAGACTGAGATTACTTATTAACCCACAACATTTAATTACTTACGAAATTAAGAGCACATACATTCTATACAAGATAAATTCATCAAAGAAAATTAAAGATACCATGAGATCTCTTTTAACAATAAGATTACAACACTCATTCCCTGAATGAGGTAAATCCCAAAAGCATGATTACATATTACAACCTTCACCTCAATTACAAAGAGGGGTAATAAATTACATGATTAATAGAAAAGAATAAAGCATAAAAGATAATTAGATCTCGCGAGCTCTCCAATTGGAAACTTCGTCAGCACGAACAAGAAGAAAGCCCATGGAGTAAGGTGCACAACACCCAACCAAGTGGAACCCAAAGGCCCACCCCCCGTGCTAGAAGATAGTAACAAAGGTACCATGACAAGACCAACTACCTCTAGACATAGGCAAAACCATAACTAAACCAAACGATCACTTGCATCACACAAGTACAACTCAAGTTCAACGTACGTACAACTCAAATACATCACAAGTACACCAAGGACAACTCTAATAGGGTTACATTGCTTCCAGAAACAACATATCAGGTATGTTAAGAAAACCATACACACAAAACAATCAAGTACCAACTACAGGTACACCATAACATCACTGACATGGATCACATTGCTTTGGATATCACTCGAATAAACTCCTTCCAAAGGTTACCCAGTTTACCTCTCACGGCTCTGGCCCCTAACGGAAGTCATTCTTCAAATTGACAACACATAAACAAACTAACACCAATGGAACTCAAAAGCATACGAAATAGATATAACCACCATTCCAACACTAGGAGGAAACATAAGTCAAAGCCCTCTCCAAACACTAGAGGTAACAAAGGTAACAATGCCACTCCTTACAAGGATCCACAAAACACATAATCCACTACTTTCACAAGAGGCACAAAGCATCCCCGTTCATGGAAACCGGGTAGTAACATTATCACAACTCAAGCACTAACCAAGGGAATAACAAACGGTTGACCTCACAAAACAACAACTCCCAAATTCTAGGGTCCACTGGAAGACTTACAATTAACGACACTTAACCCACTTCCTCAAACATGAACATAGAGGGATCAATCCCACAAGCATTTGCGAGGAATAAACTAATTTTGGATACCTTAAATCCACTTCCTTAGTATAACTCAGTAGTTTAATGTCGTAATGAAACTAATTAAATAACGTCTCTTTCAGGCAAAGAAAGACATTTAACCCAAATATTTAATTCCCTAATTGCTCTTTCAATAATAATAAAATCAACATTAACTTCATCCATTATTTTAGAATCAAATATTTAATCCTTAATTGATTGCAAATAATAATAACAAAATAACCTTTACTCCTTCGATTTAAAATAAATCATTTTAAAAAAATCTACAACTCTTTTGTAAAATAAATCATTTTAAAATTAATTAATCACGATATAAAAATATATTACTCTTAACCCCAATGTTTGCCTTTTCAAAAATATTATTCTAAAATAAAATTCCATAATTTGATTATAACATTTTGATATAGATTTTTCTCAATTTAAAAAAAAAACACATACCACTAATTAAATCACCTTTTAATATATATAATATTCTAATATTATAAAATATAATATTTAACAATATTTTAATATTATAAAATATAATATTAAAATATTATATTTTTATTTATTTTTAAAAAACCCCAAATGAGATTAGGGCAAAATTTTCTCTGGCCGCGCACGCTTTGACAAAGGTTAGGGCTGCACCCGTAAGGAGGGTCACCGACTGTGCAAAGCATAACCAGCCCTGCACATGGCGGAAATGATGGTTGTGTGCGCAACCGGCCACCATCGCAAGTGGTGTTGTGCAAGCACAGCCAGCCACCAACAATGGTGGCGACTGGCTTACATAGTGGCCGCAGGGTTGTGGCGACGGGAGCGACGGATGAAAGGGGGTCACATGGCGCTAGGTGCAACTCCCCACAGCACCTCCCATGGCGACTGTGGGTCGAGCCCCCCAGTCCCCACAAACCCCAAATTCTGATTTTTTATTATTTTATTTTTTATTATTTATTTTATTTTTACAAAAAATAAAATTTTCTTTTAGAAACCTGCGGATTTTTAAAAAATTCCGAAAATCATATTTTAAAACAAGGTTCTTTTTTTTGTTTTAATTTTTGCATCTCACAATAAAACCCAAAAACAAAAGGTTATAAAAATAAGTATGTATATATATATATATATGTGTGTGTTTAACCATATATATATGTAGATATATACATCAATTAAATTGAACAAACAATAACAAAATGATCAAATACAGTTATGATGCAATTTTTCTTCAAGAACATCATTGCTACCAGAGATTTTGAAGTTCTGAAACAGATTCAATGTGGGTTTTCAACAAAATTCCTTTTTTTTTTAATTTTCCAAACATGATTTGCAAACAACACTTCAAACATATAAATTTAAATTGAATAAAATGAACCTAGTTCCCAGAAGTTTGAAAAGATCCAAAAGGGTGCCATGATTTCTCTTCCAAAATCCAGTTCCTCCAAGCAAACCCAAAACCCCCAAATTAGACATCTCTTCCCTTCTCCATTTTTCTCATTTTTTTCCATCCTCTCCCAAAAATTATGCCACGCAACCCTAGATGAAGTTGCAATTAACTACACAAGTGAACTAATTTTTATTTTTTTAATACAATTAATATGCAAGTTCACTACACATAGCAACAACCTCTAAGGTTACGAGACTGAGAATACTTATTAACCCACAACAACAATAAAGAATTGAAACCACAACATTTAATTACTTACAAAATTAAGAGCACATACATTCCATATAAGATAAATTCATCAAAGAAAATTAAAGATACCATGAGATCTCTTTTAACAATAAGATTACAACACTCATTCCTCGAATGAGGTAAATCCCAAAAGCATGATTACATATTACAACCTCCACCTCGATTACAAAGGGGTAATAAATTACATGATTAACAGAAAAGAATAAAGCATAAAAGATAACTGGATCCCGTGAGCTCTTGAATTGGAAACCTCATCAGCACAAACAAAAAGAAAGCCCAACGGAGTAAGATGCACACCACCCAATCAAGTGGAACCCAAAGGCCCACCCCCCATGCTAGGAGATAGTAACAAAGGTACCGTGACAAGACCAACTACCTCTAGACACAGGCAGAACCATAACTAAACCAAACAATCACTTGCATCACACAAGTACAACTCAAATACATCACAAGTACACCAAGTACAACTCTAATAGGGTTACATTGCTTCCAGAAACAACAGATTAGGTATGTTCAGAAAACCATACACATAAAACAATCAAGTACCAACTACAAGTACACCATAACATCAATGACATGGATCACATTGCTTTGGATATCACTCGAATAAACTCCTTCCAAAGGTTACCCAGTTTACCTCTCATGGCTCTAGCCCCTAACGAAAGTCATTCTTCAACTTGACAACACACAAACAAACTAACACCAATGGAACTAAAAAGCATATGAAATAGATATAACCACCATTCCAACACTAGGAGGAAACATAAGTCAAAGCCCTCTCCAAACACTAGAGGTAACAAAGGTAACAATGCCACTCCTTACAAGGAGCCACAAAACACATAATCCACTCCTTTCACAGGAGGCACAAAGCATCCCCATTAGTGGAAATTGGGTAGTAACATTATCACAACTCAAGCACTAACCAAGTGAATAACAAACAGTTGACCTCACAAAACAACAACTCCCAAATTCTAGGGTCCACTAGAAGACTTACAATTAACGACACTTAACCCACTTCCTCAAACATGAACACAGAGGGATCAATCCCACAAGTATTTGCGAGGAATAAACTAATTTTGGATACCTTAAATCCACTTCCTTAGTATAACTCAATAGTTTAATGTCACAATGAAACTAATTAAATAGCGCGTGGGGCGTGTTGGGTGCGGCTCCCCACAATGCCTCCCATGGCGATTGTGGGTCGAGCCCCCCGGCCCCCACAAACCCCAAATTCTGATTTTTTATTATTTTATTTTTTATTTTTTGTTTTATTTTTACAAAAAGTAAAATTTTCTTTTAGAAACCTACAGATTTTTTAAAAAATCCGAAAATCATATTTTAAAACAGGGTTTTTTTTTTTTGTTTTAATTTTTACATCTCACAATAAAACCCAAAAACAAAAGGTTATAAAAATAAGTATATATATATATGTTTAACCATATATATATGTAGATATATACATCAATTAAATTGAACAAACAATAACAAAATGATCAAATACAGTTATGATGCAATTTTTCTTCAAGAACATCGTTGCTACCAGAGATTTTGAAGTTCTAAAACAGATTCAATGTGGGTTTTCAACAAAATTCCTTTTTTTAAAATTTTCCAAACATGATTTGCAAACAACACTTCAAACATATAAATTTAAATTGAATAAAATGAACCTGGTTCCCAGAAGTTTGAAAAGATCCAAAAGGGTGCCATGATTCCTCTTCCAAAATCTAGTTCCTCCAAGCAAATCCAAAACCCCCAAATCAGACATCTCTTCCCTTCTCCATTTTTTTCCATCCTCTCCCAAAATTTGGTTTTGTGATATGGATATTGGTTCTTGGTTCATGGATTCTTCTATCATGGATTTTTATGCTGCTTACCGGTGTCCAGATGGACCCTTGTGTTGCCTTGTGATGATTCCCGGTGATGTGTATTGGTGCATGTGTATATTATGTATGTTAATCCTTGGTTTTGTGTTTTTGGAGACTTGGTTGGTGGTGGCTTCACCATGTTGTCTTGGTTGGATTGACAGTGTATTTGGTTGAGTTGTTTATGGCTCGGGTTGATGTGCTTTTTATGTTGAGATTTGGAGTGGTTCAGTTTAGAACCCTTGGCCTTGTGTGATTGTATGGAGTTTGCACTAGGGGTTTTTGCAGGCTTCCAGGAGTAAGCTTGACCCTAGGGGGGGAGGATGTAAGACCCCTCCATTTTGCTATTTTGATGTGGTGGTATTCTATTCATATGTTATTATTATGACATGCTTTAGATTAGCATTGTGATATTTGAATTAATGATGCTTTTGTGTTCGGATAATATTATTGATGTTAGATTCGTCAGTTAGTAATACTGCACTGGTGAAGGGGACGGGATTGCATCACTCGCTTGTGAGCGCCCTGTGATTCTGTGATTCCCTCTTCACGGTGTGTTTTCTATGATGCAAATATACATGTGCGATATTCTATTGTTTGCAGGTTGACAAGTACAGGAGACTGACTCCACCTGGTTTCACAGGTTTGAGCGTGTCCATTTCCAACAGCATTTGATTGGGAGATAGTAGCTAGGTTTCTCGTGTCAAGCCATCACCCTAGTCTGTAGTGTGTTGTCGGTTTTTTGTCTAGTTCTGTTGATTTCGATGTTGTTTAATCTACTTGGATTCTATTTAATTGCAAGTTAGAAAAAAGTTAAATAATGGCCTATGTAGTTAAGTTGTTGATTTAATTAATCTGGTTATATTGTGAAAAATGTTATTTTATTTATTGATTAATTTAATTTAATTAATAAAATAATTGAATCTTGGATTAGATTTATTTTATTAATTAATTAAATTAATTATGTTTTTGAAAAGTTAAGCAGCATTTACAGGGCGCTGTACCCTTTACACAAGGAGCTTCGAGGGCCAAGAAGGACAAGCAAGGTTTTGAAAGGACCAAGAACCTTTTACAGAGCTAAGACAGCACCAGTGAACACACAACAAAGACACAACAGAACCTAACAGCACCTGGTCATCAGATAACCAGGAGTGACAACACACTTGGACCAACAGCAATCCCAAGTCTAAGACTGGCTAAATAACTCATTCCTGGTACAAGAGCCAGGATCAACAGAACCCTTAGGACAAAAAACAGTCCTATGTTAAACGCAGTTAAGGCCCTGACCCAATAAACAATTTGTAACACAATAGTTTCAAAAATACTACTAGAGGCAAAGCCACCAGCCACCTGCAACAGATGAAATGCAGCCGACCTACCACAAACCTGCAATAGACGAACCACAACAGAACTTCTAGAAACACAAATAAGAGCCAAGAGAAACACCAAATCTACCTCAATAGGACCAGGGCACACCCCCCCAACATCAGAAGGTCTGTAGCTAATCTTCTACCAATCACCCATGAAGGCAACCCACACAGCAGCCCCTATCACCACCTCAATAGGTGACAGGAAGAGCGAGCAAAAGCTTAAGTACCAAGGCCACCATTCCAGCACCCCAAACACCCTCCACCTCAATAGAATAGTTTGAAGGAAAACACTAGCCAAAGACAGCAACAACCCCTTACAACAACAACAAACTTTAATAACTAAACCGAACTCCACCTCTATAGGAGCAGGCTCAACCCCTCCAAGTCCACAACCTCCACCTTGAACAGGAGTAAACTCCACCTCAAAAGGAGCCAAAAAAAGTGGACTCAAAAGGAGAATAAGACTTTCAGCCAGAACCGCCGCCTCCACCTCAATAGGAAGAACACAAGGAACTAGAAAGAAAGTGAGAACAGAACCAGCATCAGTAATGCTCTTATGCCTCAACCCCACCAGGGTTGTGAGAGAGAACAAAACTTCCAGAGGAGCACAAAAGTCGCTCCCCAGCAAACACAACTACATCAAGAAACTAGCATCTCCAACCCACCAGCCCAGGCCAAAATGCACCACACAGGCAGCAGACCACCAAAAGCACCAAACCCACAACGAACCATTCCTCTAGAAGCACAAACCCCACCACAATGAACCAGTGCAAGGCCTTCGAAACCAAAGGCAAACAGAGGAATATGACACTCCAAAAGCAATATCAAAGAACCTCCAACTAAGCACAGAAACCAAAGGAAAGACCATCAAGGGGATGCAGAACCAAACCCCAAACTTCTGTGAAAATTTTAACTCTAAACCACCACCGAGACCACCAATCGAAGAGGACCCAACATTGTGGAGTGCCAAGAAACACAACAAAACACAAGCACAACCAAGAAAGAAAGCCTTGGAACTAACTAATCCCAAATGGTGAAAAGACCACCAGCAAACAGACAAACCCCAAACCAATAAAGGATGTGAGAAAGGAGGCAAGAAACTACCCAAAGACTCCACCTGAACCCATTGCCAAGAGGGATCACAGAGCAGCGTCAACAAATGCCAAGGGAAAGCAACAAAGCTCGAAGCCAGCCCAACAACACTATCAACACCAAGGAATAGACTATGGGAGTTGAACCCAATCCAACTCAGCAATAAGCCCAAACAATAGCCGAACCTGCTTTTGCAAGCCAAACCAACATACATGAATGTAGTCCACACAAGACCACGAAACCAACGAAGGACCCCAAGCAGCAAGGTAGGAAGCCACTCAAAAGCTACAAATCCAGAGGCGTCGATCCCCTCAAGATAGGATAACCGCCAAGATAGAAAGACCCAACACCACAGGAACCCCCGCCAACAGAACCAAAAAACCACCAAAATAGGGGCGCCAAACTCTGCAACACGTGAGGAAGGTAGAAAAAAATACCTGCAAACACAAACAAGCACCACAAATTTCTACGAAGCAATCTCTAGCCAGGCAGAATGGGAATCACCATCCTCATCCTTGTCCTCGCTCGTGCACTCGCCCTCGACACCTTTAGGAAAATTCAAACAGCGTGGCAAGCAGCTCTTCCCGCCCAGCGCCATTATTTGTTTCTTCCTCCTCAAAACTAATGTTATCCTCATATATTAAATTAATTATGTTGAAATGAAGTTAATTATGCATTTTGGAAATTATAGATATTCTTGAATTGAATTAAGTTGGAAAATTTGAAAAAAAGTTTAAATTTCATTTTTTTGAAAATTAGAAATTGCAAAAACTTGGAAAATAGAGATTTTGGAGATATTTTCAAAAGTTTGACTTTGGGGTTGAGGAGTTATTTTTCATTTTTGGCTATTACTAAGTTTTTTGGGTAATTTTTGGGAGAGGATGGAAAAAAATGAGAAAAATGGAGAAGGGAAGCGATGTCTGATTTGGGGGTTTTGGATTTGCTTGGAGGAACTGGATTTTGGAAGAGGAATCATGGCACCCTTTTGGATCTTTTCAAACTTTTGGGAACCAGGTTCATTTTATTCAATTTAAATTTATATGTTTGAAGTGTTGTTTGCAAATCATGTTTGGAAAATTAAAAAAAAAAGGAATTTTGTTGAAAACCCACATTGAATCTGTTTCAGAACTTCAAAATCTCTGGTAGCAACGATGTTCTTGAAGAAAAATTGCATCATAACTGTATTTGATCATTTTGTTATTGTTTGTTCAATTTAATTGATGTATATATCTACATATATATATGGTTAAACATATATATATATACTTATTTTTATAACCTTTTGTTTTTGGGTTTTATTGTGAGATGTAAAAATTAGAACAAAAAAAAAAACCCCTGTTTTAAAATATGATTTTCGGATTTTTTTAAAAATCTATAGGTTTCTAAAAGAAAATTTTATTTTTTGTAAAAATAAAATAAATAATAAAAAATCAGAATTTAGGGTTTGTGGGGGCCGGGGGGCTCGACCCACAGTCGCCATGGGAGGCATTGTGGGGAGCCGCACCCAACGCGCCCCACGCGACCCACTTTCCTCCGCTGCTCCCGTCGCCACAACCCTGCGGCCGCTGTGTAAGCAGTCGCCACCATCATTGGTGGTTGGCTGTGCTTTGCATAGCACCACCAGCGATGGTGGTTGGCTTTGCACACAACCACCACTGCCGCCATGTGCAGGGCCGGTTGTGCTTTGCACAGTCAACGACCCTCCTTATGCGCATGGCCCAAACCTTTCTCAAAGCGCGCGTGGCCCGAGAAAATTCCGCCCTAATCTCATTTGGGGTTTTTTTTAAATAAATAAAAATATAATATTTTAATATTATATTTTATAATATTAAAATATTGTTAAATAATATTTTTAATATTATATTTTATAATATTAGAATATTATATATATTAAAAGGTGATTTAATTAGTGGTATGTGTTTTTTTTTAAATTGAGAAAAATCTATATCAAAATGTAATAGTCAAATTATGGAATTTTATTTTAGAATAATATTTTTGAAAAGGCAAACATTGGGGTTAAGAGTAATAAATTTTTATATCGTGATTAATTAATTTTAAAATGATTTATTTTACAAAAGAGTTGTAGATTTTTTTTAAATGATTTATTTTAAATCGAAGGAGTAAAGGTTATTTTGTTATTATTATTTGCAATCAATTAAGGATTAAATATTTGATTCTAAAATAATGGATGAAGTTAATGTTGATTTTATTATTATTGAAAGAGCAATTAGGGAATTAAATATTTGGGTTAAATGTCTTTCTTTGCCTGAAAGAAGTGTTATTTAATTAGTTTCATTGCGACATTAAACTACTGAGTTATACTAAGGAAGTGGATTTAAGGTATCCAAAATTAATTTATTCCTCGCAAATGCTTGTGGGATTGATCCCTCTGTGTTCATGTTTGAGGAAGTGGGTTAAGTGTCGTTAATTGTAAGTCTTCCAATGGACCCTAGAATTTGGGAGTTGTTGTTTTGTGAGGTCAACTGTTTGTTATTCCCTTGGTTAGTGCTTGAGTTGTGATAATGTTACTACCCGGTTTCCACGAACGGGGATGCTTTGTGCCTCCTGTGAAAGGAGTGGATTATGTGTTTTGTAGCTCCTTGTAAGGAGTGGCATTGTTACCTTTGTTACCTCTAGTGTTTGGAGAGGGCTTTGACTTATGTTTCCTCCTAGTGTTGGAATGGTGGTTATATCTATTTCATATTCTTTTGAGTTCCATTGGTGTTAGTTTGTTTGTGTGTTGTCAAGTTGAAGAATGACTTCTGTTAGGGGCCAGAGTCATGAGAGGTAAACTAGGTAACCTTTGGAAGGAGTTTATTCGAGTGATATCCAAAGCAATGTGATCCATGTCAACGATGTTATGGTGTACCTGTAGTTGGTACTTGATTGTTTTATGTGTATGGTTTTCTTAACATACTTGATCTATTGTTTCTGGAAGCAATGTAACCCTATTAGAGTTGTACTTGGTGTACTTGCGATGTATTTGAGTTGTACATACATTGAACTTGAGTTGTCCTTGTGTGATGCAAGTGATTGTTTGGTTCAGTTATGGTTCTGCGTATGTCTAGAGGTAGTTGGTCTTGTCGTGGTACCTTTGTTACTATCTCCTAGCATGGGGGGTGGGCCTTTGGGTTCCACTTGGTTGGGTGGTGTGCACCTTACTCCATTGGGCTTTCTTCTTGTTCGTGCTGACGAGGTTTCCAATTTGAGAGCTCGTGGGATCCAGTTATCTTTTATGCTTTATTCTTTTATGTTAATCATGTAATTTATTACCCCTCTTTGTAATCGAGGTGGAGGTTGTAATATGTAATCATGCTTTTGGGATTTACCTCATTTGGGGAATGAGTGTTGTAATCTTATTGTTAAAAGAGATCTCATGGTATCTTTAATTTTCTTTGATGAATTTATCTTGTATGGAATGTATGTGCTCTTAATTTCATAAGTAATTAAATGTTGTGGTTTCAATTCTTTATTTTTGTTGTGGGTAAATAAATAATCTCAGTCTCGTAACCTTAGCGGTTGTTGCAATATATAGTGAACTTGCATATTAATTATATTAAAAAAAAAAATTAGTTTGCTTGTGTAGTTAATTGCAACTTCCTCTAGGGTTGCATGGTGGGGCGTTACAGGAATGACCTAGGTGGGAATAGTCAGAGCCAGGTTTTCCAACCCACTAGAATAAAAATACAAGTTGTTGATGAAAGTCCAACTTGACGGTAGTGAGCAAGATAACCATCCTCAAAATCTTTGTTCTAAAGATTGGGAGGTCTCATGAGGGAGTTTATCTATTTGCCGCACCGCATGGAAACCCTTTCTAAAAACCATAGAGTAGTATCTCACCGATTCAGTATCCATACATTGTCATACTCACAGTGGAAGGGGAGGGAAGAATCTTCCCCCAAGACACCATATAATTACCAAGGATCACTTGCTCAAGGGATTCGGTATCCACTTCCATCACTTTGAGTACACACCTGGCAACGACAAAAACAAGGGCGCCCTCTAGGGGGTGAGGTTGCTGTGTGAGTCAACGTAATTCAAGATGTGGACTGTGAGTATAATGATGACCTACTTGTCCTTAAGTGTGAGTCTGTTTGATTTGTGTATAATTGTCAAAACAACCCATCAAAATCAATAAGAATCATTCGTGATTTTTAAACATACATGATCTATTCAGTTAAAACAACTATTCACAATTTCTTGCTATGTTTTCGCAAATTCATTAAAATCAGATTTAAGATCATCCTAAAAATAAAAAAAAGTCAAGTTAAATCAGAAAACCCCATGCTTCGAAAGTGGAAGTCCACCACGTTTCTCAAAAGAAAAATCAAAGTCACAAAACCCAAGAAACCTCTTGGTTATAGAAATAAATTGAGAAAATAGTGTTTTCTATATCAAAATCAAAAACTCTTTTTACAACATTGAACATTCATCCACAGATATCACAATTTTGCTAGGGGTCACACATTAGACTATGTAGTAGAACCGCTCTATTCACGAGCCTTCTTTCAAAGAAGAGCTCTCACTCAGTATCACAACCGTAGTCAACGCATACATCCTTCTTATCTTCCACAATCCCTGATACAGTATGCCACAAGGCCAGATCAAATTTTACAATAGAGAGTCTTAAAATCCTGTTTTTAAGCATTCTGGAAACCTATTTCAGCGCTTCTGCTCACTGTTTTAGCGCTTCTATGAAATAGCGCTTTCGGGCATTGTTTCAGTGCTTACAGTCTTTATTTTAGCACTTCTGTTAAAAAATCGCTTCCATCAAATTCTACAGCGCTTTCATGCACTGTTTCAGCACTTTTGTTAAAATAGTGCTTCAATCAATTTTTGCAGCATTTTTGTGTACTATTTTAGCACTCCTGTCAAAGTAGTGCTTTTGTCGTCTGTTTCAGTGCTTCGGGACTCTGTTCTAGTGCTTCTATGAAATAGTGCTTCTGTCATCTGTTTTAGTGCTTTCAAAATAGAGAGTTCAAAATTTTTACCAGTCAATCAGTCTGTCATTTCATCAACATTTTTCATCAGAACCAAGTTTCTTTTTATCAGAATCACTGTCTAGAGACCGAAATCAGAAAGGTTTAAACAAACTTCCAATCTTATCAACTGAAACAAGATCTTGCAAATCACAAGTTTCAAAATCAAATACACAATCGATTACTACATTGAAGTTTCATCGTCAGGATACTATCATCCTTCATCACGAAACCAAGTATAGTAATCAATTTTTTTTTTAACATAGTCAAATCAATAAGATTAGTCATCTTATTCGACTTTGTCAAAAATTCAATTGACATTTTCCAGCAAATAAGATCAACATTTCAGAAGAAAGGGTTATAATTTGTATGCCAATCTTCACTAGGTCCCAAAAACACTTTGAGAACAGGAAATTTTAAAATCCCAAACAATGGCAGAGGAAAATCCTTGGAACAATCTGAACCAAAATGATAAGAACGAAATAACTCCAGAGGATATCCAAGCAGCTCAACAAGATCCCAAGTTCGATATATTTATGGAAAAGATTCTAGAACAAGATATGGAGAAGTATCTTTTGATGTTGGTTGAATCAGGTGCAAAACTTCCCAAGGACTTCGATGTGAATCATCTGAAGGAAACACCTGAAACAAGTGAGACTGAAATTCTGCAACCTACACAAACAATAGATCTAGTTGCCACTTTAACATCTCAAATGCAACTATTATAACAATGGATACAAGATATGACGAAAGGAAGTACCAAGAGATATGCGATACAAGACATTTGTCCTTATCCTTTCGATGCAACGGTCGGTCTGATACCTTTCCCTAGACACTGTGAAATCCCAAGGTACGATAAGTATAATGGAAGAACGGATCCAATAGATCATATCAGGGAATTCAAAACAATGAGTCTCGAGTTTTCCCAAGAGGAAACTTACTTAATGAGATTATTCCCAAGGAGGTTGGGAGGATCATGCATGGAGTGGTTTTCAAAACTACAACTAGGTATCAGAAATTTTCAGGAATTAGTCAACAGGTTCATTTCTCAATACTCCTTTAACATCCAACATGATGTTACAATCAAGGATCTTTACAACTTAAAACAAAACAAAGGAGAAACGTTCTTATCTTTTCTACAAAGATGGCGACGATTGTTCGCCAGATATTCTAGATCCATTCTTGAAGAAGAAAAGATGGAGTTGTTCATTGAAAACTTGATGGAGGAAATGAGTTATAGACTCGAATTACAATGTCCTCCCACATTCGAAAAAGTCATAGAAAACGGTCTGAAAATTGAGGAAGCATTAGTCAAAAGAGGAGTTATCAAACATTTCAATGAAAAAATGAACAACACAAATAACTTGTCAAATCAATACTCAAGCAGTGATAAGCCAAAATTTTGGCAAAAGAATCAAACCACAACTACCAATGAAACATCAAATGATTCCCAAAATGTCAAACTAGTCTTTAACTTGATAGCATCTACACCAAAGAATCAAAATAATGATCAGATTGTCAAGTCAAATGTCATACAAAACAACGAGATTGTAAAGACACATCCATATCAGAAACCATCAAATCGGCGAAGGTTCACACCTTTAGGCCAAACAATAGAATCAACAATGAAAGAACTAGTCAATAGTGGCCTTATCACTACATGGGAGGCCCAATTCTGGGATCCAAAGGTCAAGTCACCATGGTGGAATGAGACTGATTATTGCAACTTCCACAATAACAAGGATCACAAAACCAACAATTGTATGGAGTTGAAACACGCAATACAAGACTTAATCAACAACAACAAGGCATATGTGGAAACACCTCAAAACAATAACGATCACTTGGCCTTCAAAGACCCTTTTCCAAACTATGATAAAGGAGCATCATCATCCTCCAACTACAAAGGTAAGAACATCAATCATGTCTATGAAAAAAAAATCCTTTGTTTATCTAAAGTAGAGAGTGATCATACAGTTGGTCACACCATTGACGGACCCCCCATCAACAACAGTACTCCTTTAGACTTGCTCCCGAACATGTCAAACTCTGATAATCAAATCAATGTCTTAAAAATCAGAGACCGTCAAGAACATCAACCAGTAAATGTAATGACTAGGGGGCAAGCCAAAGTCATGTTAAAAGGAGTTGGATCTGCACATGCAGTTCCACCTCCATCTCACTATAATATCGTCGATCAACTACAAAACATTCCTGCTCAGATATCGATACTAGAGCTCCTTAAAATATCACCGTCACATAAGGAGGTTCTCGAACAAGCTTTAGTTGCCACTACGGTACCAAAGAATCTAGATGTTTGTCAGTTTCAAGCTATGGTGGGATATTTGACTACCCCACACTATCTATCATTCTCCAAATAGGATGATATCTCGCTAAACCATCCCCATAATACTTCACTCCATATTGAAGTCTTAATCCACAACCACCGTGTCAAGAGAGTCTTAATAGATGGGGGAGCTGGTCTGAACATTTGCACTCTCAAGTTAATCTGTGCACTAGGATATTCAGATGATGCTATTGATTCTCAAAGAAAAATGACTATCGAAGCATATGATGAGGAAGAAAGATCGTCTAAAGGCTTGATTGTGCTCCCCATTCAAGTGGGGCCCATGATGAAACATATAGCATGTCAAGTTTTGGAGAAAGAGTTGACATACAACATTCTCTTAGGGCGACCATGGATACATGAAATGCAGGCTATACCTTCAACATATCATCGATGTTTGAAGTTCCCAATAAATGGACGAGAGGTAACTATATCTTCTTATTACAATCATCCTCAACATTGTGATACCCTTAGGGTCACTCAAGATACCTTTATACCACACAACAGGGAAGCATCGTCATCCAAAGACGAACAATGTCCAAGCATCACTACTAAATGGGTAGAGAAGAAGGGTAAAGAAAAAGAGACAAGTCCTATTGAAATTCAATCAATAGATAATCCGGATCAAAAAACTTATTTATCACATAAATTCCAAGAGCGAGTCCAACTGAAGGACAAAGGAATGGGGACATACTCTTTGGAGCAATCACTTAACCTATCACAATTAATGCCATCTCTTAGGACATATGGTAAACCATCTCTGATAAAATCTCAAACATCATTACCAGTCATGGCTCTTGATGAAAGGTTTGTCAAAAGGGGTACAATAGAGGATGAAACAAGCAATAAATCAATCCTAGATTGGCTATACAAAGATGAGGAACCCTCTACATCAGAAATCAGTATCAAAAACGTCAACATCAACACCGACAAATATGGAAAAGGAAAAGCTATTTTAGAAAAAATGGGATATGAAGGACAAGGAACCGTTGGATTAAGAAAGGATGGAATCACAGAACCTATTACACCCCTCACTCTCCACACAAAAGAGAAGCTAGGACTAGGATACTCAAAAGAAGAAAAATAAGAGCTAACAAGGACGACCGTAGAAAATATCCTTCAGTTTAGGGATAGCTCTGAAACAGACAAATGAATATGAGTGGGCATTGTATTCCGATCTATCTTTCATTAATATTCATGTTGATGTAATCCAATAATATGCACCTACGCGTGAGGAGGTCCAAGGTTCTGGGTCTAGACCACTCATGGAAGGGTCACTAAATATCGATGATTCGAGTGGCGACGAGCAGTCTTCGAGTGGACTAGACGATCTTGAAGAAAGTACCATCACGGACCTCAATATTCCAATAAACGGCTATGATGAAATGGCTGTCCAAACCCTTACATCCATCACCTTGAATGAATCTGATAACCTCATTCCATTAATCCATCCTGAACTCATTGACTAGGAACCTGTCGAACCTTTAAATATACCAATATTTACAAACAATGATGCCATCGTAAACTTCTTATGTCATACTAAAACTGGTACAACTTCTATCTGTAATACTCATAAGAACACAACTTAGCAAGAGGGTGTCAAATCTTCCAATTGCAAAAATAACAACAGGGAAAATAGATCTAATGGTGAAAACCATTTTATGGTAGCATTAGATCTGGAAAAAGTAAAAATAAAGAACACATCTAATGGTGAAAACCTTTATGAGGCACTGAAGGATGGAAGATTTGACACTCTTTTGGAACACTATCATGAGCGATCATCAGTCCTAGTGGAACCAACACAGTCTATGAATATTGGCACTGAAGATAAGGCAAAAATCCTAGATTTGGCGGAATCCATGACAGAACAAGAAAGACTGGAATTCATCAAGTTCTTTAAAGAAAGAAGCATCAATTTCACTTGGTCATATTTTGATATGCCAGGCCTAGACTCAAATATACTTATGCATCACCTATCTTTGCCCGCAGGGATCAAGCCTGTCAAGCAAAAATTGAGAAAAATGCATCCCCACATTGCATTGATGGTAAAAATAGAGCTAAAGAAATTGTTGGATGCTAAATTCATACGGTCTATAGACTATGCTGAATGGATATCAAACCTTGTACCTATTTCAAAGCTGGACAATAGCATAAGAATATGTACAGATTTTAGGGACCTAAATAAAGCATTCCCGAAGGATGATTTTCCGCTACCAAATATAGACATCATTGTGGACTTGACGGCAGGGCATGCCATGTTGTCAATCATGGACGGTTTCTCTGGGTACAATCAAATAAAAATAGCCCCAAAAGATCAGGAAAAGACGACTTTTACATGTCCATGGGGAACTTTTTGTTGGAACGTCATGCCATTTGGTCTAAAGAATGCAGGAGCCACTTATCAAAGAGCAATGATGACAATCTTCCATGATATGATGCACACCTTCATGGAGGATTACGTCGAAGACATATTGGAAAAATCTACTACAAGGGAAGGACATCTACATATCCTAAACAAAATCTTCACACGGATGGAGAAATTCAATGTCGGGTTAAACCCCAAGAAGTGTGTCTTTGGGGTCACATCAGCAAAACTATTAGGGTACATTGTCTCAGAAAAAGGTATTGAAGTGGATCTGGCGAAAGTCAAAGAAATTATGGAGATGCCACCTCCTAAGAATATAAGTCAACTCAAATCACTACAGGGAAGGCTCCAATCAATCATAAGATTCATCTCCTAGCTAGCGGATAAAAGTCATCCTTTTAATCATCTATTGCATAAGAATATAGTTTTCAAATGGGATGAGGGGTGTGAAATGACATTCAATCAAATCAAGCAGTATCTAATGTCACCACCCATTCTCATGCCACCAAAAAAAGGAAGGCCTCTCCTATTGTATATTGCTACGACAGATATCTCATTGGGGGCACTTTTAGCACAAGAGGATTATGAAGGAAAAGAACATGCTATCTACTATATCAGCCGTACTTTGAATGGATATGAAATCAATTACACTTTCATAGAGAAATCTTGCTTGACGGTGGTATTCACTACTCAATAGCTGAGACATTACATGCTAACTCATATAATCAAGTTAATAGCAAAGATCGATCCTTTAAATTATCTCCTCAGTAAAGCTGCCCTAACAGGTAGACTGGAAAAGTGGGTCATGTTATTAAGTGAATTTGGCATTCAGTATGTAGAGAGAAAGGCAATCAAGGGATAGGAAATTGCTGAACAATTAGCAGAGGCTCCTCTACCAGATGATCGACCAATGACAATGGAGTTTCTAGATGCGGACATTCTGACAGTAATGCCCCAACAATGGGTATTATATTTTGATGGATCATATACACATTGAGGATCAGGAGTAGGAATCTTGTTCATCTCTCCACAAGGACACACCACTCCAAAATCATATAGATTAATGTTCCAGTGTCCAAATAATGTGGTAGAATATGAAGTATTGATCATTGGGGTCAAAATAGCAATTTAGTGGAAGATCGTGGACTTACAGGTATATGGGGATTCTCAACTAGTTATTTATCAAGTAAATGAAAAATATCAAATAAAAGATGAAAAGTTGATGCCCTACAAGCAACAAATAGACAATCTGAAATAGTCCTTTGTCAGTATCAAGTTTGATCAAATTCCAAGAGCTGAGAACAAAGCTATGGATGCTATGGCTACAATTGCTTCATTACTACAATTGCCTGAGAAGCATGTTTGTTATGAGTTTATGGTAGAACAAGTATCATGTCCTTCCCATAATAATCCAGAATCTGCTACCATCTGCCATATCGAAACCACATAAACCTCCATCTATGACACAATATATGCTTACTTGAAAAATGATGTCCTTCCTCCTAATCTATCCAGGAACCAAAAATGAAACTTAATCCGCCAATCCACAAGACATACTTTAATTGCTGACATACTTAATTGTCGAGGTCTTGATGGTACTTTACTCCAATTTCTAGAACACAACGAGTCTGAAATGGCCCTACGAGAGGTTCACGAGGGTATTTGTGGCACTCACTCGAGTGGGATAACTCTAGCTAAGAAACTCCTCCGTTTGGGATATTATTGGCCATGCATGGAGAAAGAATCCTATCAGTTTGTTAAGAAATGCCAAAAGTGTCAAATTCACAACAATCTGATTCATGCACCAGCACAGGAACTGCATCCCTTCACATCGACATGGCCTTTTTGTCAATGGGGCCTAGATCTGGTAGGAAAAATAAATCCATCTTCATCTAATGGACACAAGTTCATTATAACAGCTACAAAATATTTCACAAAATGGATTGAAGCAGTACCTCTTACTACCATCACTGGGAAGTAGATTTCCTCATTCATCTTGAACTACATAATATGTTGGTATGGAATCCCTCAATCCATTATCACTAATAATGGATGACCTTTCAAGAATCAAGATGTCTAAGAGCTATGTGATAAATTTCATATCCAACATCGGTTTTCAACACCGTACTATCCTCAAGGGAATGGCCAAGCAGAGGCCTCAAACAAAACAATACTCAAAATTCTCAAAAAGACGGTTAACAATGTTGGACGTGATTGGCATGTTCAACTCAACCCTACACTATGGGCCTATGAAATAAGTATTAGAACACCAATAGGAGCTACACCATATGCCTTGGTATATGGGTCAGAACCCATATTGCCCATTGAAGTAGAGATTCCATCCCTCATGTATCACTCAGAGGTATCATTTTAGATGAAGACTATAGGGTATCTAGACTGCAAGAACTGGAGTTGTTGGATGAGCGTCATCAACAAGTTGTTAACCATCTAACAACTTATCAACAAAGGATGTCAAGAAGTTACAACCACAGGGTAAAACCAAGGGTCTTTCAGGTTGGTGACTTGGTACTAAAAGAAAACCCTAGGAATCAGCAAGACAGAGAAAAGAAAGGGAAATTTGAGCCTAATTGGCTTGGTCCCTTTGTCGTCATATCAATGTATGGATTAGGAGCATATCAGCTATCAACGTCAGAAGGAGATTTTTTTGATGAACCTATCAACAGTATTCATCTCTGAAAATTCTATGCTTAAATCTCCTAGTGCACGGGTCAAACTCCTGAAAATTGTTTCCTTGATGAAAACCTGGCAAACAAGCATCTTGGCAACACAAAAATACAAAAAAATAAAAAAATAGAAAACTAAAAAAAGGAAAAAAGAGAAAAATGAGAAAAATACAAAAACACGAAGAGTGTAATCAAATCATATGGTGAAAACCTAGAAACAGGCATTGTATGTGATTCTAGGATTAGCTTTCCCATATATTTTGATAATGTGAACCCCTAAACCTGCAATTGCAAAAAGACGACAAACATTGTTAGTGTTAGATCAAAATTCAAGCAAACAATGAGGGATTCCCCATGAAATCCATTTGTTAATAAAATTAAAATAGGAACAAGGGAAGAACAACAAAAATAAATGAAAACGAGTCCTAATTAAGCGAACAAATTGATGATTCCATGGGGGAATTGGTGCTAATGGAGTGTTGCAATTGGCCCTTTCCCAATTCCTAAGTTGCAATGTGGTTGATGAAGAGAATGGTCAAATCTCCAAAGAGATTTGAGCATAACCTTGATGCAAAAATGTGAAATGTTGTGAATGCTTGGGTGAAATGGGCAAAATTAGTTCTCAACTGGAGAGAGTAACTTTGCATATGAATTGTGGATGAAGATTGAGGAGAAGAGTCTCCAATTTATAGATTCAAATCTTGAAAGAGATAGTGGAAACAAGCAATGTGGGACAAAAGATATTCCAATGGCATTGTGCCACTTGTCCAAATGTGATTGGATGAGGAATGTGAAAGTTTTGGCCAATGTGCCAATAAATGCAATTAGGTGGCATTTCAAATTTGAGAAATGAAATGTTGAAGAGGGAAAGAGGATGAAGTTAATGTCACTTGGCTCAAGGTCAAGGACATGTAAGAGGCATTGAATGCCTTGTTGGAAGGACCAAGTCCACTTGGCCTTTTTGAATTCAAATAAGCAATATTCCCTTTTGATGCTTTATGAGGGAAAATAGAAGAATTAATAAATCAAAGTAATTGATTTATTGTGCAACTTGCATTCTCTAGAGGAATTTAGGGATTGAGATTAATTTAATAAAGGATTTGATTAACTTAATGAAGAATTAGATGATGTGATAATTTAGACTTAGGTTTGTGAATTAATGTCAATAATTGAGAGGAAATGATTTATCAAATAAATGATTTGATTTATTTAATCCAGGAGGAATATGTTAGCTTAAATCAAATAAGGTTTAATTTAATAGGAGTTTAGAAAAATTTAATTAAATAAAATGATTTACTTAATTAAATAGATATGTAAGGTTAATTAAATTAAATTGATTAATTTAATCACTGAAAGGAGAAGACTTAATCCAATAAATAGTGATTTATCAAATTAAGTGATAGAATGTAATGAAATGCCAAGAATGTGATTTAGGAGGAAATGTTGTTAGTAAATCAGGATCAGGTGTGTCAAAACAAATTTGTACTTTTTCCATGTCTACATTTTGCCCCTCTTTGAAGCAATGTACTTGTTGCATTGATTCAAGAATAACCTGATGTGATCAAAGTTCAAAGTTTTCTGATTTTTAGATGCCCCACTGCTGCCCCAGTGGAAGGATATTGCTGGATATTGCCCCCTTGAGAGATCGGATGAAAATTTTGAATTTTTTGGATGATTTCATGAAAAAGATGACAAGGTGCCCGATAGGCCAAAAATGCCCCAGAATCCCAAAAAAATGTATTCAAATGCCAAAAGGGATGTAGAATGACTCTTAGTTGGATGAAAATGGGATCAGGGCATAAAAACCCTATTTAGAAGGTCAAATTAGGTCACAAAACCCTAATTTTCAAGCTTAAATAGACCTCAAGGGGTCATTTTCAAAACATTTGCATTCTTAACCTTTAGAAAATTGACACGAGCTCTGATTTTTTAGACAAAATGGCGCAACGAGAGCTTCCCCTGCACGTGTCGGAGTGAGTATGAGTATATCAGTGACCAGTCATCGTAGGGCCTCTGATATGTACCCCTATCCCACTTTTAAATTTCTCGTTTTGTGTGCATTCATTAGGGTTTAAGTACAGTCGAGCCGGCGCGGCATGATATTGCACCGTGAAAGCTCTCCAAACTAGCCCGCGCGGTCCCATATAGGGCTGCATGTGCATAAATGCCACGTAATTGCATTTATTGGCACATTGGCCAAAAATTGCACATTCCTCATCCAATAACATTTGGACAAGTGGCACAATGCCATTGGACTATCTTTTGTCCCATATTGCTTGTTTCCACTATCTCTTTCAAGATTTGAATCTATAAATTGGAGACTCTTCTCCTCAATCTTCATCCACAATTCATATGCAAAGTTACTCTCTCCAATTGAGAACTAATTTTGCCCATTTCACCCAAGCATTCACAACATTTCACATTTTTTCATCAAGGTTATGCTCAAATCTCTTTGGAGATTTGACCATTCTCTTCATCAACCACATTGCAACTTAGGAATTGGGAAAGGGCCAATTGCAACACTCCATTGGCACCAATTCCCCCATGGAATCATCAATTTGTTCACTTAATTAGGACTCGTTTTCATTTATTTTAGTTGTTCTTCCCTTGTTCCTATTTTAAGTTTATTAACAAATGGATTTCATGGGAAATCCCTCATTGTTTGCTTGCATTTTGATCTAACACTAACAATGTTTGTCATCTTTGTGGAATTGCAGGTTTAGGGGTTCACATTTTGGCGCTAGAAGGAGGGCAAAGAGTAAAAAAATTTAATCACGTTTTCAAATTCCATGGTTTCTAATTTTTCTTTACAGACACAGGCAAACTAGCCCACGTGGCTCTATATCGCGCCGCTCTCAGCTCCACGGCACAGTACTTCACCGCGTCCAGTTTCGCGGCTCCATATTGACTCGTCATTGAATTCTCCAAACTCTGCCACGGATTCTCGCCTATCACTTTTTTAAATTTCCTAAGCCTGCCACGCAAGTCCTAACTCCACCGCTTTCACCACCACGGCTCTGTATTGAGCCGCGCCTTCTCCAAACTCCACCGCATCACCTTTCCCGCCCATAAATTTAAATTTTTTAAAGCAGGCCGCTTCCAAATTGCATTGCAAGCCTCTGTCATGCCGCTTTTGTGCTCTCTCCTTGTGTAGAGCACTTCCCAAAGTCACCCGTGTGGCGCTATTTAGCGCCGCCTGTCTTCCAAACTTCGCCGCTTCTCCAAACTTTGCCGCGGGAAGACAGTAAATTTTTTTTAATTGACATGTACTTTATAAATTTGGTTTTTTTAAACCTTTAATCTGATTTCCTGTCTTTATTGCTCTCTATTTTTCTATTATTTTTCAGGTTGGAGCAAAGGAAGAAATCATCATGATGTCATGTGCAACAAAACAAAGTGTTTTTAAACACTAAAAGTGTTCTTTAACACTTCTTAAGAAAGTTTGTTAAATATCTTTGGCCTTAGGAAAACTAATTTTATTTTGGGCTTTAAAAAGAACAATCAAATTTCTCATGATACCATGTTTATTTTGTACAAAGTGTTTTTAAACACTCTTTAAAGAAAATTTGTTAAATATTTGATCCTAGGACACTAAATTTTCATTGGTCTCTAAAGAGAACAATCAAATTTTGTTTTCCTAAAGTTGTCAAGGGGCTAAAAAGAACTTTAGGCAAACACACTAGATTTGGTTTGAAAGGTAATAATTGAACAAGACAAATTCACATTTCTATTTGGTGCTTAAAAAGAAGTCATTATTGCTTTGAGGATTAAAATGAACAAGTATCTTTTATGTTTTGCAAAAATTTTCACAAATTAACATCATTAAAATGTGTATGCGCTTCGCTTGCACTTTATAGTGATCTTGAGAATCAAAAGAATTTTTGTGATATTAACTTGTCAAAAGGATTGCCTCCACATTTTGATTTGGGCACTTAAAATTGAACAAAACATGCAAGTGTGAGCACGACATATTGCGGAGGTTTTCCCCTTTGTTTTCTAATGAAGGTTATGTGAATGACGGGATATGTTAGCTCGCTTTTGTTTATCTTAGAGGGCCTGCCTTGTGGGAAAAAGTAATCACCCAAGGGAATGACCCAACCAGGAACATGCTAAAGCCAAGCGACTTCCACCCGAGATATATGTGTGGATATTGAAACAAAGGCCAATATCACGAGGATTATTCTGACGAGATGGACAACAATGGACTCTCGCCGATGTTGGATAATCCCCCATGAATGGAATGCCCGAATTAGAACCCCTTGTTTAGAAAAAGGCCAAAACCTTATCTATCTTGTTGGTGCAAAAGGTCATGTCCTTTGAAGCCACCTCACATTATACATGTGGTCTTGTTGTGGAAATGGAAAGTATGCCATGGGAGATTCATGGGTACTAATTCTTGGCTGACCCAAATAAGTGAGTGTCGTGGAGGGGAGCCAGTGTGGTCAAACATTTAGCCATTCGCACAAGATATGCGTAGCTAGGTTTATCCAAGTGGGAAACCAACAAGGTATTGCCTCATCATCCTAGGAGTGTAAAAAGTGCTTGGAAGAAATACATTGCTTGATCTTGAAAACATTCAAAAAACAAACATACACAAAGACCTTCAAATTTAAAACACCTTGTGGGAAACAAATACCTCTTGAAGAATTTGGACACTCTTGCTTTCCCTAGGAATCATATTCCTAGAGGTTTCTAAGTGCACAAATTCTACCATCATTTGTTTTCAACCAGGATAAACATAAGGAATTTTTTCCCTATTTTCCTCGATTTCCACACAAAGGACCTTGTGGGATGAGAAAGAAAGTTGGACACTAGACATATAGTTTGAAACCTAAGCAAGCAAAGTGTCTTGGATAAAAAGAAACTCATTAAACCAAGATAAAAGACAATTTGAACTTCATGTGTGTTGTCTCCAATGATTTCCCGCAAGATTAAAATCCCAAAGCCAAAGTTCAAAAAGCTTAGTCTAAAAACTCGTGAGGAGTGCCTTGAGAGACTTTTCAAATTTAGAGAAAGACTTGTGTACAACTTTTACAGAAAAGCTTCAAGGAATAATCCCACATTGTATGCATTTTATTGTCAACAAAATCCCAAACTTTTTGAAAGGTTTTCTTTTCTCCCATAAGAAGGCTTGCATGTTCTTCAATACCGAGGTTTTGTAGAGAGAGTTGTGTCTAGGATAAAGTTCAAGATCAAAGTTGTCATTCTCATTCATTCCTCCATCAGCCAAATCCCATCTCATCATCAAAACCTTTTGTGAACTCTAGAAAGCAATCATCACACTAAACTTAAGGGGCTAAATCAACATCACCATATCTTGGCTTGATGCACCTAGGCAACATAGTCTCAACCATTGGAAAAATTTTCTTTAGGATAATTTAACTTCTTAAAGACTATTAGTTCACAATACATTGGCTTAATACACTTAGCCAATTCATCCACTTGTGCAAGTTCCCCTAGGATAATGCAACTTCTTAGGGAATACAACTTCACAAACAATCCCGTTTGACTTAACGCATCTAGTCAAATTATCACAATCAATCAATTCAAAAGCCCTTACAAGTTTAGCATACACCTTCAAAAGTTCTCCAAAGGTTTCATTCACTCATCATCATCTATTTAACCCATCATCATTACCACCATCTTTTATCTCTTAGCTTCCCTAGTTCTTCTCTTTTGGACCTAAAGGGTAAGGATCAAACAAATCCCTATTTTTTATGGTCCAAACAAGATCTCAACACAAGAAGAACATGGAGAATATCAGAGAAATATCAACTTCTATAGATATGAGTCATTTAAATACCGAAGTGAACCTAGGGGGATCAAGCAATCCCCCAAGCAACTCTCCCTTGTCATCACAAAATCCTCAAGAGGAGAGTCATCGAGAGGACATCATAAATGAAGACATGGGGATGACACAATCTGAAATCATGGAGATGGTTCAAAATCCAGAGAACCACAAAATTGTTAGTGCTATGTTCAAATACCTAAATACAATAGCAAGAGGAGGGGTCTCGCCCCCTCCTGACCTTGACGCAAGCACTAGTACAGATATGCCTATTTCTAATTCATCCCCAATGTCAAATGTTAATCAAGAAGTACCTTGTACCACATCGGTCATCACACCAACCTCGTCGAATGTGAACAAGGGGAGTGCCATGTTCTAAGAATTACAAAAGTACCGCCTTGTGGCTAACAAAGAAGCAGTCATCACCACCACACTGGTTACGTCTATTCTAGAAAATCCATCCCACCCCTACGTCCTGCTCACTTTCCATAATCATGTTGGCTCATCTTCATTCCGTGCAACACTAGCATGTCAAACAAACATACAAACTTCTCTACCGCTTGAAGAAGGAAGCTTGTTTGAAGCAACTAACATTGTAAATCCTTTTTTCCAAAGAAACATTCCATCCCTTCCCCCATTTTCATGCACAACCATATCACCCCTTGGATTGGGTTTGCCTCCTATCAGCATCGATGGTTTCATAGAACCTAACAATCTAAACATCACGCCCAATTCCATCTTCTTGCCCACATCATCACAACAACAAGTGGCATCCATACAAGCCACCACCACAATTGGTCCTCAAGTATCCCAAAACATTCCACCTCAAGGACCAATCATCTCCACCACCCCTCCAACAACTCAAATCCCAACCACCACCGTAACCCCTTCATCAGTCACAACGGTTGCCATGATTCCTGTCCCACCACCAATCCCGCCAAAAGCCAACACAGCCAACTCATTCACTGTACTAATCCAAACCCTTCAAAAGTCCAATCAACAGAGAATACTCCAACAAAAGTAGCAAGCCCAAGCCCAAGCACAATACCAAGCGCAGTTGCAAGCAATCCACTTGCAAGCTTATCAACAAGCCCTGCAAGACTTTCAGGTGCAACAACAAGCTAAACAACAAGCTTTATTGGCACAATAGTAGCTCGACCAACAACATGCTTTGTTGGTGCAACAACAGCTAGACCAATAGTAGGCTTTACTGGCTCAATAGCAGATTGATCAACAACAGGCTTCATGGGAACAGCAGCAGATGAACCAACAACAAGCATTGTTGGAACAACAACAACAAGATCAGCAACAAGCGTTGTTGAAGCAAATGCAAGGATACCATCAGGCTTTGAACGCACAATCGAGCTTGCAGAAAACACCCTCTAGTATGCTCCCCACCAATCAAACACCTCGAATGCCTTACAACTCATTCATCCCACCTCTCAATCCGAGCAAAGATGTCGCAACACAAATCAAACTGCTTTCATAGCAAGTGTTGGACTTACAAGCAGGAAAAACCACAAGGACACCAGGCAATTTGTGCCCTTATCCATTTGATAGGAGTCTCACCATGGTACCATTCCCAAAGGGATTCGAGATCCCCAAATTTGATAAATACAACGGAATGGGCAACCCTAAAAACCACATCAGGGAATTTCAGGTGCACTGCATGGAGGTCGCATATGATGACACGTATCTAATGTGACTCTTCCCTCGAAGCCTGAATGGTCCAGCTATGGAATGGTTTTCTTGCCTACCCACGTGCATTAAAACATTCGAATAAATAGTGGAGGCTTTCCTTAAAAATTACGCTTTCAACATGGGTGTGGATGTTAGTCTAGAAGAACTATCTATACTCAAAGAATGAAAAGGAGAGTTATTCGCATCATTCTTGCAAAGATAGTGATCCAAGGCCAATCAGAGCAAGTGGACCATGCCAGAGGAACAACATGTTTGCACTATCATAGCCAATTTAGATGAAAACTTGGCATTCTACCTAAAAATGCAGTGCATTACATCGTATGATCAACTAATCCCAAAGGCGCTCAACATCGAAAGAGCCCTTACCGCATGAGGAGGCGCACCAATATTCACTCCCCCATAGAATAACTGCTCGTCTAACAACTACAATGATAAACCTCGAACATGGTTGAGGACCAAAAATATCACAAATGAAGCCATGGTCAACGCTAAGGTGGTCATCAGTGCCCCTAAGCAGAATACTCAAAATCATCATCAACCACAAAATCATAATCACAACAATGTGCAGACTAATGCGGTAGTAGCATGGCCACAACCATCTTCCACCAGTCAAGTCAACAATCTGGGTAATCAAGGAGGACCACCTCCCCGCAACAAGTTTCCCCCCAAGAGGAAGTTCACAGCTCTTGGTGAATCGATTGAGTCCATAATGAAGAAGCTGGTCAAGGAAAATCTAATCAAAATCTCTAATTCCGAGCAATACACGGAACCTATGACCAAGCCACCGTGGTATAATGAGAACCTCCTTTGTGACTTTCACAAAGTCAAAGGACACACCACTGCCAATTGCATGAGACTCAAGAACATCATCCAAGACCTCACTGAGGATAAGGTCATCAACATCGAACAACCAACTGGAAACCAAGACCTAAAGATATACATGAATTCAATGCCGAATCATAACCAAGGGAACAATCAGGGAAATAATCAAGGGAATAATAAGGGCAAGCAAAAGTATGCTAGTGCTAATCTAGTATACGAGGAGATAGTCGGATGCATCGACAAAATGGTCACTGTAATAAATGTCAAGGGAGCCAATAATGACTATGGAGTCACCACACAAGTCAAAAAAGTTACCATTGATGGGGCACCTCCTAAGACCCCCATTTCCAATACAAAGGCCATCCCCTATGATTACAATGTCATTGACCAACTGAAAAGAACACCCGCCCAAATCTCCATCATGGAATTACTGAAAATCTCCGCCACCCATAGGAAGATCCTTGATGAAGCACTAGCTGCGTCTACCATTGCCGCTACCCTTGACACAGAGAAATTTTAGGCTATGGTGGGTAACATCGTTACCCAAAACCTCATTACATTTTCGGATCAAGATTTCCCTCCTCAGCCATCGCATAACTGCACACTCCACCTCCAAGTCCTAATCCACAAAAAGAAAGTCAAACGAGTCCTGGTAGATGGAGGTGCATGCCTTAATATTTGTTCTTTAAAACTTATAGAGAAATTGGGATTCACCGAGGATTCCATCAATAAGAACAAAAGCATCACAATAAGGGCATATGATGACCAAGAAAGAGTATCTCAGGGTACTATCAAAATCCCCATTCAAGTGGGGCCAACAACCATGGAAACCCCCTGTCAAGTCCTTGACCTCAACCTATCGTACAACATCCTCTTGGGATGCCCATGGATCCATGGAATGAAGGTAGTGGCCTCGACCTATCACTAGTGCATTAAATTCTCACATCAAAATGAGGAAGTCACTATATATGGGGATCCTGAACCTTTTGCCTACTGCAAAAACTTGGAAGCCAAGTTTTATAATATTCCCCAAGTGCCCAAAAATGATGAAGGACCATCTACTTCATACATAGACCCAGCCAATCTTGCCTCCACTTCTGTGACAGAGACACTCGCCATCCCTGACATATCCAAAATCAAAGGCATGATCGAAGACAATGGATTTGGTGACTATAGAATGAAGAGAAATGCTTTCGTTGTAGGAGAGTTACCACAATCTCCTAGGTCGCATGGACAACCCCAGCCAGTTCAAACACCTATCTGCACTATTAGAGAAGAACCCTCTGGATTCCACCACTGGGTGGATCTCAACTAAGAGAATGTAGATGAGTAGGACATCTCAAACACACTATACCAAGATGAAAGACCCGCTCCCAACCTACCCATGGAGGAAACTAACAGAGGGTTACAAATGATGTTTGGTATTGGCTATAACAGGAATGAGAGCCTAGGAAGGAACAATGATGGACGGTTGGAGCCCATCATTGTAGAAAGAAGAATGTGAACACTTGGCCTAGGGTATACTCCTCTGAGTATAACTGTACATGGAAAAGATACTCCTCGAAGAGCAATCAAGTCCTCTCCTTAGGTAACAACAACCACTCCTAGACCACCCATTTGCTTAGGTATCCCACTCGATAATTACACCTTTGACGTCACTGATGTTTGTCCTAGTAGTGATGATGATGATACCATAGCATGTCTCCCTAGTCTTTTTGAAGATTCCACCTCATTAATGATAAGTGCCTCCACCGCTGAGTCAAACCAACCAACCCACCAAATCAGCTTAGTACACCCCCAACTCATCGATCACAACCAACAGGGACCACAGATTCTTGATTCATTCGAAAACAATGTGGCACTCTTAAAATTCATGGGACTAAGGGATACAATCTCATGTGGGGATCACAAGGCACGATTCAACATCACACTGGACACACAAGCATACTATGGGGAGACGATTGAGTCCTTCAGTCGCAAAAGAAAAATATCGAGAATAAGCTTGGAGTTATTGAGTGAAAACTACACTGTGGCACTCTCTAACCATAGAATAGTAAAAATAAAGGATGCATCCAATGGTGAAAACCTCTTTGAAGCACTAGAGGATGAAGGATTCAATCTCCCCCCTACTGCTCTACATCAGGAGAAATCAGCAGTATTGGCAGAATAGTGCAACCCGGTCAACTTAGGAATAGAATCAGAACCACAAATCAATTTCTATGTCGAGTCACTCTTAATAGAGGAACAAGAACTATTGGCAGCATTCCTAAAAGAAAGAAAAGTAAATTTTGCATGGACCTATGTTGACATGCCAAGATTGGATCCTGAAGTAGTGGTTCAACATTTGGTTGTTTACCCTGGAGAAAAACCAATCAAACAAAAGCTAAGAAAGATGCACCCACAAATAGCCTTGCTCGTCAAAATTGAGCTAAAAAAACTTCTAGATGTTGGCTTCATACACCCAATCGACTATCCAGAATGGGTATCAAATCTTGTACCTATCTCAAAACCAAAAGGGGGCATCCGCATCTGCATAGATTTTAGAGACCTAAACAAAGCATGTCCTAAGGATGATTTTCCACTACCCAACATCGACATGATAGTGGACATGATGGCCGGACATGAGATGCTATCCCTAATGGATGGTTTCTCGGGGTACAATCAGATAACAATAGCCAAGGAGGACCAGCATAAAACAACCTTCACATGTCCTTGGGGCACCTACTGCTGGAATGTGATGTCGTTTGGGTTGAAAAATGAAGGAGCTACATACCAAAGAGCCATGACATTGATCTTCCATGACATGATCCATAAAACAGTCGAAGATTATGTGGAAAAAAAATTGTCTAAATCAAAGAAGAGACAAGATCACATAGCAACTCTAAGCGCAATCTTTGATAGACTAGAACAATATAAGGTCAGACTCAACCCGAAGAAGTGTGTCTTTGGGGTACAATCGGGAAAGTTGTTAGGATACATAGTTTCAATGAGAGGGATAGAGGTGGACCCTGCAAAAGTAAAAGAAATCTTTAAAATGGAAGCACCAAGAACATTAAGGCAACTTAGGGGATTACAAGGTAGGCTCCATTCCATTCGGAGATTCATAGCACAATTGGCAGACAAGCAGATTGCCTATTCACACCTGCTCCACAAGGGAGTAGCATTCAGATGGGACGACAAGTGCAAGCAAGAATTCAGTAAAATAAAAGAATATCTACTTACACCACCTATGTTGATGCCACCAATTGTCGGGAAGCCATTAATCCTATACATATCAGCAACAATAGCCACCCTTGGCGCCCTTTTAGCTCAACATGATGAAAAGGGTACTGAGTGGGCCATCTACTATATCAGCAGAACCATGGTGGGGCATGAGCTCAATTACACTTCAATAGAAAAGGCTTGTCTCACACTAGTATTTGCAGCTCAAAAATTTAGACACTACATGCTAGCTTACCAAATCAAGTTGATTGCCAAGATAGACCTGCTAAAGTATCTATTGTCAAAAGCAATGCTTACAAGAAGAATGGCTAAGTGGGTAATGATATTGTCTGAACATGATATCAAGTATGTAGAAAGAAAATCCATAAAGGTACAAGTCATTGCGGACCAGGTAGTAGAAGCTCCCCTTCACACAAACAACCCACTCATATCATAATTCCCAGATGAGTCCCTTTTCAACCTTGGTGCAGCTGACCACTAGAAATTGTACTTTGATGGCTCCCACACGTAGCATGGATCAAGAGCCAGTGTGTTCTTCATCAACCCGCAAGGAGACTGTATACCTAGATCATATAAACTGGCATTCCCCTATACCAACAATATTGCAGAATATGAGGCTTTAACCATAGGTCTCAAGATTGTAGCACAGTGGTGAATCATGGCATTAAAGGTCTACGGGGATTCACAACTTATCATCAACCAAGTCAACGGTGAATACAAAACAAAGGATGATAAGCTCGCACCATACAAAAGGGTGGTAGAGAGCCTCAAGGAATCATTCATCGACATCACTTTTGAGTAGATACCAAGGACAAACAACAGAGCAGACGATGCAATGGCAACAATTGGATCCTTGGTGGATATTCCTCGCAACGTCTCCAAACATGAATTCCTTGTAGAACAGCTTCTCGTACCCATGTTCAAGGTACCAGAGTCAGAATATGCGTGTGAAATCATTGGTCATGGTGATCTTTGGTATCATGACATTTACACCTACCTAAGGTTAGGAATCCTCCCCACTGACATCACCTCAAACCTAAAGCGAACCTTTGACAAAAGGTCTTCATGATTCATCATCCTAGGAGAGACCCTCTTCCGTAGAAGTATCGATGGAACCTTGCTACGTTGTTTAAAAATTGATGAAGCCTTGACTACTCTGACTGAGGTACACAATGGTACGTGCGGTTTGCACTCGAGTGGTATGACCTTGGCTAAGAAGTTGCTGAGAACTGGGTACTATTGGTCGACAATGGAGAGAGAGGCACATAACTTTGTCAAAAGATGCTTGCAATGCCAACAACATGGAGACCTTATTCATGCACCAGCTCAGGAGCTACACCCCATTGTTACACCTTGGCCCTTCTCATAGTGGGGGCTCGATCTCATTGGAAAAATCTCACCCACCTCATCCAATGGTCACAAGATCATAATCACTACCACTGAATATTTCACAAAGTGGATCAAAGCAATTCCCATGACCTACATCACAGGAAAACAAATATCCAAGTTCATCCTAAACTACCTCATTTTCTGGTATGGTGTTCCTCAATCTATTATCTCTGATAATGGGACACCCTTCAAAAATTAGGATGTCTGCGATTTATGTGAAAAATTCAAAATCCAACACCGTTTTTCCACCCCATACTATCCACAAGGCAATAGCCAAGCAGAAGCTACAAATAAAACCATTCTGAAAATCCTCAAGAAAATAATCAATGACTCTAGTCGTGACTGGCATCTGCAGCTAAATCCTGCCTTATGGGCCTACCGCACCAGCATCCGCATGCCAATAGGTGCCACCCCATTCTCCCTGGTCTATGGATTAGAAGCCATCCTCCCCATTAAGATTGAGCTCCCATCACTGAGAATATCACTGCAACACCTCATCACAGATGAGGAATACAGGGTCACAAGACTGAATGAGCTAGAATTACTAGATGAAAGGTGCATGGATGCCCTAAATCATCTACAAGTGTACTAGAATCGCCTAAAAAGGAGCTACAACAAGAAGATCAGACAACGCATTTTCCAAGTTGGTGACCTCATACTAAAAGAAAACCAAAAGAATGTGCCAAATTTGGATACAAAGGGAAAGTTTGAGCCCAACTAGCTGGGACCCTTTGTCATCCTAGCAAGTTACAAATCGGGGGCATATCAGTTGTCGACACCAGAAGGCGAGCCCCTATAGGAGCCCATGAATAGCTCTCACCTCAAAAAAATTTATGCCTAAATCTTGAAAGGTATGAAACTAGAAAATAAAAAAACAAACATAAAAACTCCTGAAAAAATGGTTACCTTGATGAAAACCTGGCAAATAGGCATCTTGGTGACAACAAAAAAATAAAAAAATACAAAAAATCCAAAAAAATAAAAAAATGGATTGAAAACAATAAAGAGAAAAATCGTCCTCTAGTGAAAACCACTTCGGTGGCACTTTGGGAAAGTACCTTAGTGAAAACCTGGAAAACAGGCACCAAGTGTAAATAAAGCACTCCCCATGTACGAGGATCTGCATGACTCACTCATTCCATGAATCATTCATCCACCCATCCACTCGCATCCATACCATAGCCTGGTACTACTTGGTGTATTCCTAAAGTCAGTTTCTCTTGCCTCTATCAAGGTAGGCTATCACACCACACTGGGGGAAGATTTTCGTAAACATCAGATTGGATTCATGTATATTCTTGTGATCCTCTTCAAAATTCATCAAAAATCCAAAAACATCCAAATTGTTCAAAAATCCAAAAACATGTCGAAATATCAAAAAATTCATCATTGAGTTTTGTCAGTCTTCCACCTTGTCGAACTACATTGTCTTTGAGCTTGAACGTAGGCAAGGTTGATCTTTGATCATCCCCTGAGATGGTTAGGGTCAGTCCTTAGGTGTCCATCACTTTGGCAATCTGTTTGCCCATCTAGTCTGCATCTTAGGTCAGTCCTTTAAACAATAAAATAGCAATCCGTTGGTCCATATTATCGTCAAGTTGGTTGTCGTCAGTCGAACTACGTGGTCTCTACGTATATAACATAGGCAAAGCTAATCTATGGATCAGCTCTTGAGACCCCTAGGATAGGTCTTTAGGGTAGTCTGTTCATCATAAATCTTGAAAATACCAAAAACATTGAAAAATGTGAAAATACCAAAAACAACCTCAAAATATCTGAAAAACCCAAAATGGTGCATCCATTTCATCTCGCTTTTACCCATGATTTTCATCACTCATAATAAGTCAATCGTCACCTTCACCCTTTGGTAAGTCAGTCAGAAGCAAGTTTAGCAGGTTCCAAAGTGAGCACCTAATCGTCAAAAGTCTTGGAAGTCTAAGTCAGTAAGCAAGCAAGTTGGTCAACTCGGAGTATCAATAGCTATTCATCCAATCAGTCCCATCAAAACCCTGATCACTACATGTCCTAGGATGAAGCTTTCCTGCGATGGACATAAGCATTAGGTACCCCTCACAGTAGTTAGTCTTGGCTAGTGGTACGAAGAACATTAGCTTGTTTGATTAATTTGTCTTGGTTTTTGTGATTTATTGTATTTTGTGTTCATTCCAAGGACCTCTCGATGATGCCTAAACAAAACAGGTTTAGAGAGAAAGGAATGGGGCAATGATCATTATCTTTTTTATCTGCTATGCTTGTGGGATACGCTTGTAAAATAACTTGGTTGTGCATGTTTTATTTTGTTTGTAGGGAGGATATTTTAGGTATCCTATTGACCACATAGGAAAGCTTGCTTTTCTGTGTTTTGGTCTGAGATGTTTAGAATGTCTGAACTGCATCTCGAATGAAGTATGTATGATAAAGTGTGAACAAGAATACTCCTATTTAATTGTCAAGTCAAAGTCCATCACACTAGGTACAAATGCCATCCTGGTCCTTTATACCTTGATGCATCATACCCATGTGTGTTATCAAACATAACGCAATTGACCCTTTGAAATTCGCAATTCCTAGCAATGCAAATCACCATCATAAATAACTCATTAATTCTGTATTCTTCTTCTGTCTTTCTTCCACACTAACAGGGTATCATAACAGTAATCAAAGCACTGCCCATGCATACACCTGCATCCACACAATCATTAGCATCAAAAACACATGGCATCATATCATTATCTTAAAAAATGTTATTCTAAACATATTTTAAGCACAAACATTACATCATACATCATCATGTGCATCCATTACTATTTGCATATCATTACACCATCATACATTACATCCATAAAGCATGAAAAATATACAAAAAGAAATGCATCCATTACATACATCACATAAGCATAAAAAATGGAAACATCTCATAGCATCATATATTTGCATAAACATACATCTGCATACCATACATGTGCACCATACATAACATAAAAGGGTGAGTCATCTCATATATATCATCAAAGAATACTATTATGATACAAATCAGATCCGGTATACATCAAGTACATAGTACAGTAAGGCCAAATACTATAGCACGTATATCAAAAATGAAGTAAAACCATCCTGTGATCAAAAGGGGGGTGGGCCCTACTGGCTGCTGCCCTCCCCATCCTGCCTCTCACCATGTGCCTCTATCGGTTGCCTCCCTATCTGCTAAGAAAAGTTTGACACTCTGTGGTCGGATGGTACTACCTGCTGGTAATGGTGCCGATAGTACTCGGCCTCTTTGATAGCATCCCTATAATTCTGGATATCAACTGTCTGGCCCTGAGGTGTGGAAATCACACTCTCTAACTACCTCTGTCGGCCCACCTCCTGATCCCTCTCGGATCATGCCAGGTCTCTCTCTACTGTAACTATAGCAACCCGATGTTGGGCCTCATCCCACTTAGCTGTCAGAGCCTATACCTACCCCTGTAACTTTTGAATCAACATGTCACGGGTGTTTGGCTGCCTTGTTGGCTGTCCTGCTGGCTAGCCCATTAGCTGTCCTGCTGGCTGTCCTGCTGGCTGTGCTACCAGCTACTATTGCGCTGGCACATGGGGCTGCCCATCCTACCCTACTACATGTTGCACGGGATCCCTCGAAGCTGACTGCTAGGGAGGTGGTAAACCTCCCCAATCCCTACCTGTTGACCTACCCCTCGGTCTGCGATGTGGAAGCACTATCCCCAGAACTATCAATCTCACTGGCGGCCTGAACCATGCCCTGAATGCTAGAGTCAAACCTACATCTACCAACCCCTGATCATATGCCCAAGGCTGAGCCACCAACTACCTGAATGAGGTCGCTGCCTCATCTGCTAGAATGGGTTGTCCCCATTCTGTCTCCCTAGCTGTACGGGCAAAGATGGTTGTATACTGAGCATCGGGTATATCATGCACGTCCCCGAACTATCTGGCCACCCAGTCAGGGAGGTATCTCTCTATCAAGGTGTGCTCTCGACCCTGCATAAGTCTATCTTGGTGGACAAAGAAAAGCTGCTCTGCATCATCCATCCATGGGCCCATACCCATATACGACCTCCAAATGAATACTGTCATCTCATCCAGAACCCGCCGCCAGTGAGCTATGCCATCTATGCCCATATGGATGAAATGAATTGTCGCCTCACCATACCGCCACACTAAAGGATCATCAATATCTAAGGCAACCAGTATCACAAATGGGTGAAGCACTGGAATCCACTCAAATATCCAAATATGAAGAAGAGTCAATCTAGCCCCAAGAGCTCAACCCTCCAAGTAAGCAAACTCATGCAAATCCCTATATAAAGAGGCTAGTAGCATGGGTCTCCAGGCATAACACACTCGACAAGCGCACATCTACTGCCATGCTAGTCCCCAACCTAGACTGAAACATCAGCCGTGTCGATCAGGAGCTACAAGGCTAGAAATAATGGTGGCTACAATCAGGCTGTAAGTAGGGGCTATACCCTGATACCGCTCCAAATCTATCTGACCATCGCAGAGCATGAGCTCATCCACACCCATGACACTGAAGTAGACATTCCTCCCCTCCTCCATATCATAAATCACTCACTCTCCATGAATAGGTAGTCGCAGGATGTGCTAGACATCCTCGAGAGTGATAGTGGCCTCGCTAGTGGGAAGATGAAAAGATGAAGTCTCACTATGCCATCGCTCGGCCAAAGCGTGCATCATACCTAGGTGTGCTCGCACGGGAGGGACGTAGGCAACAAACCACAGACCGAGCATCCCAAGCTGCTCCTATAGAAATATGTGCATATCGGCTAATCGCTCGAGTACCGGCCATCGGTGCTCCCTCGAGTGAATAACCTCGGGTGTCTCCTATGCAAGAAAAAGTACCGCATCAGCTTCCCTAGAAAAAATCCAGTGTCTGTGTCACCTTTCGCTTTTGAAACAGCAAAAGTGGCGCTGTTTGCAAAAGCGGCACTGTTTGGAAGTCTCCAAACTGCGCCGTGTGGCAGAGTTAGATAGCAAAAAATTTCAAAGTGCACCACGTGGCGGACTTAGATAGCTAACTAGCTACGCGACATTGTTTGAGCAGGCGACCAACTTAAACAAATGAATTTCCTTAAGCGCGAAAAAATTGATGATTCCATGGGGGAATTGGTGCCAATGGAGTGTTGCAATTGGCCCTTTCCCAATTCCTAAGTTGCAATGTGGTTGATGAAGAGAATGGTCAAATCTCCAAAGAGATTTGAGCATAACCTTGATGCAAAAATGTGAAATGTTTTGAATGCTTGGGTGAAATGGGAAAAATTAGTTCTCAATTGGAGAGAGTAACTTTGCATATGAATTGTGGATGAAGATTGAGGAGAAAAGTCTCCAATTTATAGATTCAAATCTTGGAAGAGATAGTGGAAACAAGCAATGTGGGACAAAAGATAGTCCAATGGCATTGTGCCACTTGTCCAAATGTGATTGGATGAGGAATGTGCAAGTTTTGGCCAATGTGCCAATAAATGCAATTAGGTGGCATTTCAAATTTGAGAAATGACATGTTGAAGAGGGAAAGAGGATGAAATTAATGTCACTTGGCTCAAGGTCAAGGACATGTAAGAGGCATTGAATGCCTTGCTGGAAGGACCAAGTCCACTTGGCCTTTTTGAATTCAAATAAAGAATATTCCCTTTTGATGCTTTATGAGGGAAAATAGAAAAATTAATAAATCAAAGTAATTGATTTATTGTGCAACTTGCATTCTCTAGAGGAATTTAGGGATTGAGATTAATTTAATCAAGGATTTGATCAACTTAATGAAGAATTAGATGATGTGACAATTTAGACTTAGGTTTGTGAATTAATTTAAGTCAATAATTGAGAGGAAATGATTTATCAAATAAATGATTTGATTTATTTAATCCAAGAGGAATATGTTAGATTAAATCAAATAAGGTTTAATTTATTTAATTTAATAGGAGGAGTTTAGAGAATTTAATTAAATAAAATGATTTACTTAATTAAATAGATATGTAAGGTTAATTAAATTAAATTGATTAATTTAATCACTGAAAGGAGAAAACTTAATCCAATAAATAATGATTTATCAAATTAAGTGATAGAATGTAATGACATGCTGAGAATGTGATTTAGGAGGAAATGTTGTTAGTATATCGAAATCAGGTGTATCAAAACAAATTTGTACTTTTTCCATGTCTACAGATATATATCGGGATCATTAGTCTAATAGTCAGTACCGTTTCATATCATGTCAGTTGTCTTGCCATCTTTGCATCCATATCAAAAATCATTTTTAAATAGTCAAGTATCACTCCAAAGCTTGGGGGCAACATCTAGATATCACTAGGGGCAGCAAAACACCGCTGTCACCAAAGGACAACACAACAGTATAGCAGAAAAACCGAAAACAAAGATCAACACGCAATATCAATCATCCGTATCACTATCGAAAATCCAAAAACATGTCAAAAAAAGTAAGTCTAAAAAAGCAACATCCAAAAACATAGGTCTGTGTCAGTCGAACTACGTGGTCTCTATGTGTGTAACATAGGCAAGGTTAATCTTTGATTAGCCCCTGAGACCCCTAAGATAGGTTACTAGGTTAGGTCTTTTATCAAAATCTCAAAAATCCAAAAACATCACAAAATCAGGATGGATGATCTAAAGTCTAAAAATGAATGAAACACTCTAAGTAAACAATGGATAAATTATGCTTTTGATTATCATTTCTTTAGAGTAACTCAATGATGTATTGAACTAGAGGTACAAGGAAGAAGAATGATTTTTTTATTGTTTGTTATCTGTGAGTTAATCATATAAATGTATGAATTGTCGGGGGATGTGCTATGCAAATGTATCACCAATGACATTCGGAATTCACACATTGAAATGATTAATCACTACCTGTTTATGCAATGAATGCTCAACGCATCTCAGTTAAATCATACCTAGATGCTTGTGTTCGATTGCAATTTCAAAAATCATGAAAGAGGTACTCAGGTCATCATTGGTCTAACACATACCATTGATACTTGTACTCACTTTCAACATCCAATAAAACTTTATGATGACAAAAAGACACAAAGGAACTATTAAAATGACAATCATTTTGCATATAGTTGCATGTTAAAATTAGATTGCATTCATCATATTCATTATCTGTAGAGTATTTGTTGCATAAAGGATTCCAATCAATGATTATCTAATCTATGAATAAGACTGAGTATACTTGACATAAATCCAAAAATCATCATCAAATACATATAGGAAGCATCATTTCATCATTTAATTTCACCATTTCATCTTTCATACATTTCATCATACATCAAATAAATTATGAATTAAATTGACCATAAGTACATCATGTTCATATCAACCATAAAAATCATCATAACATTATCATCTATCCAACATCATATGCATACATCATTTTTACCATCCATACATTTAATAGATAAAATCACGTCATTATTCTCATTACATCATTACATTATCATTCATCATAAGATCATCATTTTTATCATCATCATATTAACATAAAAAGCATTTATCCATCCATCCATACATATTATCATATTTTGGGCATCCATATAGATCATCATTAAGAGATTCATACATCACATCATACATCCATATATCATCTATTCTACACATGCATTTATCATTACATCATTACATCAAAATAAAATCATCGCATATTGCATACATCACATAATAAATGCATCCATCACATAGAAATCATAAACCATAATCATATCACCTCAACTGCATCTCATATATATATCAAGTGTCAAGTATACAATGAAGTATGGTCTAAAAATACATCATCAAGAATGAGCTATATCATAATATAGATCATGGAGGATCACAATAGCATCTACGATCTGCTACTGCGAGAATGTGCAGGCCCAATAGAACCTGTACCACCAGTCGAAGGACCAGTACCACCACCACCCTCAAAAGAACCAGGATCTCTGGGATCTTTGCATGGAGGCTATGTCACCCCCTCACTCATTGTCTGTGTGTGTGTCCACCTAGATCTCGATAGGGCATAACTAACCCTACGCTCAGGAGGCACTGCATCATGATAACTGCCTCTATAGAACTTTGCCTCTTGGCCAGCACGCAATACCTCTCTCATGTAATCTCCTATGGAGGTGCCATCGACCACTCTCTAGAGAGTCTTTGTTGTCTCCTATGCCCTCTCGGCAATCTGTCGAGCACTGTCTCTCTCGATTGTCAAAGTGGCCACCTGTGTCTGTACAACGGCTAACTATCCCTGCACCTGCGATAAAGCCTGAGCATGAGCCTGTGCCTGGGCCTGCATCTGAGTCTGGGTCTGCATAAGAAAACCTTGAGCCTGTACCAACTGCCCCTGCAATGTCTGCACCTATGCTTGGAGACCTACTATCTGTCTCTACTGATCTACTGCTGGCACTATCACTGCTCGCCTCTTGCGAGGCCTGCTAGATGATGGCGCACTGCTAATGGCTGGCCTTGCCCCTCTGTCACCTCCACTACCACCATCACTGTCATCACTACTTTTGTCATCACTGCTACTCTCTGTGCTACTGCCTGTCGGAGTATCACCCTCACTCTCTATAGACCCCCTTGCTGCATCCTCCTCTATTGTTAATGGTGTTGGCTCATCTGGGATGGTAATACGAGGATGAGGAACCAAGGCCAAAAATGTAGCATACTCCTCAGTGACTGGTGCCTCTACAATATCCCTCCGCATATCCCAGGGTGATGGTTGCAATGCCTTGTATCCCTCTACTACAACATCATATGATAGATAGGGACCCCAGTAAGGAATATCCATCTGTTGCCTCACATAATGGGCAACTCCTTGTGGCATACACTGCACAATATCGTACTACCTATACACTCGGTGCAGCAGAAATCTCTCTAGAACAAATGGGGTCCGGCCGATTAGATACATGGAGTCACAAAAAAATCCCAACACTGCATCATCCTCATCCCACTGCTCACAGTCGAGATACGGACGCCAGGTAACTGTCTCAGTGTCATCAAACACCCACCTCTAGTGCTCTAACTTGCCCATCTGGGCCTGTGTGAAGCAACCTCTGTATCTGAAAATGTAAGGTCTGCCCAGTGGTCTATCTGCCATGGGAAATGGCCGAGCAATAGCAAAATGCTCCCATGCCCACACCTGTAATAGGGTCATCCTTGTTGATAAAATCCATGCTCCAAGGTACACAGTAGAGTGAAGATCATGATAAAGATGTGCCATCCCCCATGCATATCTAGTACCGTGTACCATCATGTTCTCAAAAGTCCTATCCCATCCAACGAGGAATCCCTTTGACCTACTATCAAGGCAAAGGAAACCTCCAATGAAACCAACAAGCACTGTCGGTAGTGTCACATAAGAATCGGCGATCCTCCTCCACTGAATGCTCGGACCTGCAATGTCCTGATCCTGAAACACTCTGTGAAGAGCATCTCTACTACTGGTCCCATGGGAATCATCTACTACAATCTCCCCAATGAATGGAATATGCAGAATCCACCACACATCCTCTGGTGTGACCGTCATCTCACCAGTGGGTAGGTGAAAGGTGTTGTGGTCACTGTGCCACCTCTCAGCCAATGCAGTCAACAAACCCCGATTAATCCTAATCTGGGGCATATCAAGTAAGTTGGCCAAACCACACTGACCTATCACCTGAAGCTCATCTAGTGTCAAATGAGGTATCAATTTTGTCATCCATGGAAACCTCTCTTGCATTTGGAGAGTACCCAAATCCTCCTATCATCATAATGAAAAATCTACAATCAGTGAACTATGTCAAGAAATCAAGAATCATCCTACTATCAAGTCTATTCCAAAAATTTGGTATGAATTTTCAATCAAAATTAATGGGAGAACATCAAACAAACCTCACATATCATGAGGTTCATCAAACAGTATCTAATCTCACCTATCATGAGATTTATTGGATACTAAATCATTTCCTTGCCTATCATGAGGATCATCACAAATAAGATTTCTTCTCGCCTATTATAAGAAGTTAGTCTTATTTAAATCATCAATCCAACACATCAAGAATTTGCATTATCAATCATACCACTCCAAAGAATGGACATGATTAGAATTGAAAAAATTAGGGTTCACTAAATCAAAATGATCAATTCTGACATGAAAGTGCTAAAATAGGCTTCCAAAGCGCTAAAACCCAGAAGCGCTACTTTATCAGTTAAAAGTGCTAAATCAAGGACCCAAAGTGCTACATCTTGAAAGCACTATTTCAGCACTCTGATGCACTATAATAGGCATCCGAAGCGCTAAAGGTCCCGAAGCACTACTTTTTTGCATCAAAGCGCTATGACAGTCCATCAAAGCATCGTTTTACTAGAAGCACTAGGACAGACCATGAAAGTGCTAATCTACAAAATCAAAGCACTAGAAGTCTCAAAGTGCTAAAATCTAGTATCAAAGCGCTAAAATTCAACTCCTAAGCGCTATATCAATGAAAGTGCTACATTAGCCTACAGAAGCACTAGAGTTTTTAACGCAAATGCTAAAACTCAAAGCGCTAATCTACCTACTAGAAGCGCTACACTGGAGTGTAAGCGCTACAGTGCGGCTTGAAAGCACTAAAACATACTAAAAACGTGGAAAGCAATAAATGCATAAAAAAACAAAATTTCATGAATTACGAGGAGGTCAAGGGGTACATACCGGAGGTCCATACGTGACTAGCCATCGGTGACGTCAAACACGCTCGAAACGGTGAGTGTGGTAGGGGATAGCCATCTTGCTCTAGCTGGCAGAAAATTCTTTATCACAAAGGTTTTTAAAATCAAATAGTGAAAATGAATTTTTTGACCTTTTTGGACTATATATAATTTTTGGAAAGGTATTTTTGGTGGATTTTTATTATTTTTTGATTAGTTTTATCCATGAAATTAATTAAAACTCATCTGCGGGCTAGATTTCTTCATCATTTGTTGGGAGATAAATTATTTCTTGATCGAATCATCGTAATATCATCAAAAAATCATAAAAATTCTAAAATTTCTAAAAATCATCAACTTAATTATTTATCTCCCGAGGGGGCATATTATCATCCATCATCTGAAAATCAATGTCTGGGGCATGCCTGGGGCATACGAAATTATTATTTTTATTATTATCATCAATCTTGGCAGTAGCAGCAAAATATTCTTCGAAGCAATGCGTAAACACATCACTTCAAAGAGGGGCAAAATGTATACACCTAAAATTGATCTGGAGCATCCAATTAATTAAATACGAATTATTTGATTAATTATCCTAATTTCCTCTACTATTGAATAAATAGAAATATTTATTTATATAGTTCACATTTAAATAAATCTTAATTAATTAAACAAAATTAAATACTTTGTTCAATTTAATTATCAAATCCATAATTTAATCTATCACATCAATCTTAAATTAATTAAATAAAGATCAAACACTTTATTGATTAATTGTCATATTCTTCTGTTTAATTTAATAAACAACTATCCTATAGTTCATTTTATTAAATTATTTATCTCTCTTTTGCTAATTTAAATAAATCAAAATATTTGAATTAAAGCATAAAGAATATTCCATCTATATTCTCTCAAAAATGAATTTGATATCCTATGTCTAATCTATGTCTAAAAAATGTCACAATTAATGCTTTGAAACTTCACGAGAAATTTTGGAGACAAATTGGAGACAAATTCCAAAATCTTCTCTCAATCCTCCTCCATCAATCTTTCCTCTTCTCTTGCCTGGTGTTTTCATGGGTAGAGACAATCTCCATTTTTCTATCAATCTCCTCCATCTTTCACATTCAATCCTCCATATTGAATCCAAGCCTCTCAAAGCTTTCCCTGTGCATTTCTACAGCCAAGAAATCTATAAATAAAGCCTCATTGAACCAAGAAAGCATCCAGATAATCTAACATTTGCACTCTTACTCTACAGGATTTCAAGCATCAAGCATCAAGCATCCAAAATCCAGCATTCAAGCTTTCACATCAATGGCTGCCTCTTGTAGCTACAATTATCTATTTCATGTCAATTCATGCTAGTTTAATTCATTTCTCATCTAGTATTATCATATTTAACTCCATATCATTGCTTTAGTGTCCATCTCGTTCTTTGAATTGTCATTTTAACAAGCATAGTGTCCTCACGATCTGAGAGCAATAGTGATTTAATAAATCTTTGAGGATAGAGAACAATATGACACTTTCAATTGATTATTTCTTTGATATAATGTCTTATTAAGAAGTGTTTTGTGCTTTACACCTAATCACATGCTTACACCCTCAAAGGTTCAAGGAGCAGCGGCGAGTGTTTCCGCTTCTCTGGAGTGGCCTTGACCAATTCAAGCTCAAGGGAATTTTTCATGGGAGCCTTCTTACCCATAGGGGTTGAGGGTATGGAACTTTTAGTAGTAGAGGAGGAGACATTAACAGGGGAATTCACCTTAGGGGCAATAATCTGGGGTGGAGGCCTAGGGTTAGGGTCCAAAATGGGATTAATAGTAGCCAAGGGTTCTTCATCCTCCATAGCATTTTGATTTGAGATGTCTAGTCTAGCAGCCAAAGGGTTGTCGTGGGGGTTGTTGGATAGGGCATACTTGTAGAGAGCAAGCATGAGGCCTTGGTGCAATGGGGGGTTCACACCATTTTCAATATTTTGTTGCAATGAGGAAAGTAGGTAAAAATTTAGGTTTACGCATTGATTATGATGAATGTGGTTAAGCAGGGGAAAGTGATAAGCATGGATGGTCATATATCTACTCTCTAATGTAAAATATCTCATAACAAACATACTAACCAAACAAAAAGGTGGCAAGAGTTTGAGCTGAGCATACCTGTTCTAAAATTGCATGAGTTTCTCACCATCATGGAGGAATTTTTTCTCAAACACCTAATAGCCATCTCCACTGTTCTTAAAGAACTTTCTTCCTTGGTTCACTAGACTCATCGCCTCTACAATGAGCTGAGCAGTAACCTCAAATTTCACCACCCTAATAGCCACCTTCCCCTTCCTCCAAGAATTAGTGAATTTAGCCATGAGACTCCCATTATACCCTTTCATTTCCTCAAAGAATGAGACCATTCTCGCCCTACTAAACAACCTCCAAAGATCAGCATTTTTCTTGAGAGTCGAGCAATTTGGAGGTTCAGTTCATTTTCTTGGCCCTCCCATTTTTGAACTCTGTAACCTTTTTGAGGTATTCTTCTGCAACCCTTTCCTCATACCACCACAACACCCAAACACCCAACTAATCTTATAGAGCACACAACAACTAATATTTTGATGATAATCTCTTTTAGAATTTTTTTTGAGAACTTACTTAAAGAAGAGACCTTTAACATATTTCCCGGGCAAAAAAATCACAATTTCCTTTACAAATAATAAATGAGCCCATATTTTTCATAGCAAGTTGATCTTCGATGAAGAGGTTAGATTTAACATTAGGCATGTTGAAACACTATGATTTGACGCAATCCTTAGCAATGAAATAATCCATATGATTTTGGGTATTCTTGGGAATGATATAAAAATTTAATTTCACACCTAGGGATATCTTCTTACTCCTTGTCATACCAAGATTTCCATCATTAATATAAGTGTCTTTATTATCATGAGATTGCATAGTCCCCCTATTCTGATCCCTTATACCAATGTTATAAGTTATAAACACTGATAAATTTATCTCTAAGTACTTCGTCTTTCATTGTTGAAGGCAACTAGTTGTACTACCATCAGGTCCACATGTTACACTTGAGTGCCTTGTTGGCCACATAGTCAATGGAAATATTACCTTCCCTGAACACATGTTGGTTATGATAGTGTGTGAATAATTTCATAAGGACCTTACAATTATAAATAGTTTCCTTTAGTTTCCAAGGAACCACAACATCACCATTCAAGATGTCAACATTTAATTTGGAGTCTCCTTCTAATATTACCTTAAAACAAAATTATTGAAGTGCTTTATTCCTCCCCACATTTCCATTGCCTCGACTTTTTTTTTGGTACAAATACCCATTTTTTTCCCATATCCCACTATAAAATCTCCAAGGTGATTTCTCGGAAAACTGCCCACCCCTGTAATGCCAGGATTAACTTTTGAGCACCTTTCAAAGTTGCATTTGAGCCATTCCCTCTTAGGAGGACTCCACACAATTGACTAACAAGTCCCATAATGCACAACTCAAGCTCCAAAATCTACCTAGCCTACAAGCACAAAATATGAGAAAAATGTTTGGGGTGGTTTGGGAGTTTACCTTAGTTAAACCCTTGTTTTAGTGTTTCCACCTCCATAATAACCAAGATAGATAGATAGATAAAAAGAAATAATTTTATAAGAGATGTGATAAATACCTAAGATGCTCAAAGATACAAGATAAAAAGAAAGATACTACCTAATAGGCTTGACAAATCCAAAGAGGAAAATAGACCTAGAAAGATTATTGTGAGATAAATTAAGAGTGTTGTAGTAGAGTTGTATGAGCTTGAGAGAGAGAAAGAGATAAAGAGAGATTTTCAAAATGAAAAGATTCAATTCAAAAATGAGAAGAGGAGGGAAGAGGAAGAGTTTTTCAAGTCATTATGAATCATTATGATCTGTTTCCACTAACCTGAAAGGTGACAAATGGAAAAATACTCAAAAAGGACCTTTGAAAGACAAATTTTCACAAGACGTTAGAACTATGAGTGAATGCCCATGCTAGGTGCTAGTGTCTAGAAAATTTATGCTAAAAAATGATAAGATACAAGAGAAAAAAAAAGAGAAATGTAGAAGTGACAAAAGGTGATTACTGAAAAGAAGGCTTGAGCATCCTAAGAGGGAAAAATGATTATGTAGGGGCTAAAATGAACCTACACAAGAACTAGGGAAACGGATTAAAAAGTGAGCATAAAACATAGTGTGAAATTAGAAAAGGTATGAAATTTATGGCACTACATAGATTTAAATAAAAGATGCAAATAAAATTGCATACATGTGTGAACATCATAAAGCTCATCCTAGTTAGTGTTATAAAATATGTACTTAAGTAACCCTAAGAAAGATACCATATAAGGACTAAATATTGCCATGTAATATAATTTATTATGACATCATGTGAGAAAGAGGAAAAATCATCATGAAAAAGTATAGAAGTATCAACCATAAAGTTTAGATCCAAAGTAAAATAATTAAAAAATTATAAGATCTAAAATGAAAAATTAGAAATCAAAATCCTTAAGGTATAAGATTGTTTGGGTTCACCAATTTATGTGTCAAAATACATGCTTTCTATATAATTATGTTGGGATTAAGGTGTCTCAACCTTAGAGATTCCCAAGATATTTAATTAATTATTTTAACTTCCCTTTTCTACATATTTTGTTAGTTAAATACTAAGTGATATGTTTTGAAGTTGTTATAACACTTTGTGCGACTCGATTGTGAGTTGGCTTACTACATGTGTGAAGGGGAGCATGAAATTGTGTCACTTATCACTTTGAAATTCAATTGGGAAGAGGATTTTTTTAAAACCTATCAAAAGTGCACCATAGTGACATGTGTCATTGATTTTGGAGTTATCACATGGTCGGATTTTATAAGGTTGCTAAAACATGACTATGACAACCACTTGAAGTGACTAGAAGTCAAACGAAGTTCAAAATATGTAGTTATATATATTTTCCCTAGTAGGACACCATGCATGTCAAAGTGACTAATATTTGCATAAAATATGGAATTGGATGCTTTGTGTGTTGTTGTCTATTGATGCATGTTGTTGCATGATTGGAAAGTTACTTTGTTGTTCAGTTTGGACTTGTGAATGTTCTCCATTTCAGTTTGCATGCATGTAGAGACTATGGAGATGACACATGGAATTCCTAGGCACCCATGTTAGAGGTTTATAAATATGAGAAATTTTTATGTATTTTGAGAGATGTTTTTTATATTTTCTAAGAAGCCATTATGCTATCAAAATTACTCAAGATTTGTATCATAGTGTAAAGACACTTGCAAGATTGTAATTTCTTTATTATTGATAATACAATTGATCTATGCTTTGGTGTGTGGGGTTTTCCTTGAAAGAGTTTTCCCACATAAATCTGTGTGTTATGGTTTTATGTGTTTAAATCTGAAATTTAATTTATGAATGTGCATCTAAACTATAATAGCTTAAAGATTTGTACCAAACTTTTGCAGCCCTCTCCTACTTAGATCTGTGTTTGGAAGTTGTTTCCACTACCTATTTTTACCTTTCAATTGGTATAAGAGCTTGGATAACTTTGTTTTTTTTGTTGGGCTGAAGGGTTTTTTATACTAGTCTTAGTTTTAGTGAGAGCTTTACAAGAAAATATTTCATGATCTTATTGTAGGATAAAGATGGCAAGCACATCCAATCGAATCAAGATGGAGAATTTTAATGGCAGAAATTTTGTTTTGTGGAAACTCAAAATGGAGGATATACTTATGGATAGAGATCTATCGGATACCATATCTAGAAAAAAACAACAAGCACAACCTAAGAAGATTGGGATTTAATGGATTGGAAGGCTAAGGGCTTGATCAAACTATGTTTGGCTGATTTTTTTCTCTTGAATGTCCATGAAGAGAATATTTCTGAGAGTCTTTGGAAGAAACTTGGAGATATTTATCAAGTGAAATCCTTGGTAAATAAGTTGTTCTTGCAAAAGAAGTTGCATTCTCTAAATATGGAGGAAGGAGGATCCATTACAAATCACCTCAATGCCTTTAATATGGTTGTTGTATAGTTGGGTTCAATTGGTGTGAAAATAAAGGATGAATATTGTTGCATGCTTCTGATATGTTCTTTTCCAAGTTCTTGGGACCACCTGGAAATGTCTATCAGAAGTACTAAAACCACCTTCAAAATGGATAATGTGGTTGCTTCGTTATTGTTTGAAGAGATACAAAGGAAATCTTCCGATATGGCTAAGGAGGCCCTTGATATCTATGGTAGATAGAAGGAAGGAAAGAACAAGGACAAGAAGTATAAATCTAAGTCTCTAGGGAGATCTAAGTCTCCTAGTAAAAATTCGAAGGTGAAATATTGGAACTGCGGCAAGACTAGTCATTTTCAAAAAGAATGCGAGGAGAAAAATAAAAAATAAGAGAGCCTTTGATATTGATTCAAATAAATCATCTCAAGATGACAGTGATTCTTTTGTTGTAGCCTTCGAAACACATGCATCAAAAGATGTGTGGCTGATAGAATCGGGTACCTCTTTCCTCATGATCTCTCACATAGGTTGGTTCTTGAAGTATGAGGAGTATGATGGTGGGAAGGTGTACCTAGGTGATGAATCTCATCTGAAGATTGTTGGTCATAGAAGATTCAAGATTTGATTCCTTGATGGTAGATTGAAGGGAATTTTTGGTGTCCCACATATCCCTAGTTTGGCACAGAACCTACTTTCAATAAGTAAGATGAGTGATGTGGGTGTGCAATTTGTTTCCCAAGTGGTGGATGCAAGATGACTAGAGGTTATATGGTGCTTGTTAAGGGTGCTCAAATTGGAACCTTGTATAATCTGGATGCATACATGGTTTAGTGCAATATTAGTTTTGTGGAGTCCAACAAGAGGGCCATGGATTCTTCATCCTCATGATCAGATGAAGCAAAGAAGAATTTTTTTGTTTCTACATCTAATAGTCATGCTTTTTGGGTACTTAAGGGTTCCAATTCTCTGGAGATGAAGCTCCTAGAAGAGAAGATAATGTTATGGCACCAAAGACTTGGCCATATTGGTGAGAAGGGTCTTAGAGCCCTACAAAATGAGAGCCTTGTTGAAGGCCTTGATGATTGTAATCTCAAGTTAATTTTTTGCGAAATTTATATATATAGAAAACAACACCATGTTTCTTTTTATTCTAGTTCTCATTATTCTTCTAGGGTATTGGATTATATTCACGCATATGTGTTTGGTCCTATTAATGTTCCTTCATTATCTAGATCTGTGTATTTTATCTCATTCATATATGATTATAGTAGAAGGAAATTTATATATTTACTCAAAAGTAAGTCTGAAGTTTTTAGTCAGTTTAAGGAATTCAAATCCTTGGTTGAAAATTAGACTAGTAGAAAAATTAAGTGTTTGAGGAAAAATAACAGTGGTGAGTTTTGTTCATTAGAATTCAACAGGTTATGTAAGGACCATGGGATTGAGAGACATAAGATAAATCCATACACCACACAACAAAATGGATTTGTAGAGAGGATGAACATAATATTGATGGAGATGGATAGGAGTATGTTGAGTGGTGTTGGCCTTGAGCAGAAGTTTTGGGATGAAGTTGTAGCTACTAAATGTTACTTAATTAAAAAATCTCTTACTTTGGAATTTTTTAAAAAGAAACCCATGGAGGCATGGTTTGGTAAGGATCCCTCAATGAGACATCTTAGAGTCTTTGGTTGTGAGGCATATGCCCATATACCTAGTGAGAAAAGATCTAAATTGGAGAATAAGGTGGTTAAGTTTATCTTCATCAGCTTTGGCTTCAATGTGAATGGTTACAAGCTTTGGAATCCACTTGAAAAGAAGGTTCTTTATAGTAGAAGTGTGTCTTCTAAGAGTTGAAACCTTCCACTGGTGATTTTTAGCCAAAGACATAAGAGAAAAAAAAGGAGGCATTTCAAATCCCACCTACTCTAAAGAAAGATGAACTACACACTCCTATTGGAAATGATGAGGAGGAGAGATCAAGCAGATCTGAAAGCTCTAAAGAAGAGCAAGAACCTCAACCTCAACAATTGAGGAGGTTTATGCATGTTAGGAGGAAACTAGAAATATTTAGATATTCTATGTTGGATTCTAGTTGCATATTTTCTTTGATTGCTAGCATTTATGAGACTAGGAGTATTAGAGAGGCTATCAATATGCATGATGTAGATACCTGGATGAAAGCCATGAATGAAGAAGAATGGTACATGGGATCTAGTACCTTTTCTTGAAGGATAAAAATTGTTGGATGCAAATGGTGAAGGTAATATGATCTACTGAGAGGGGGTGAATTAGTAGATCAAATATATTTAAAACTCTTTACTCCAACACATATTTTTGAACATGAAACTTGAATCAAAGAAGTTATAGGTAATTAAGAAACCACATAAGAACACATTCACACATGAGAAAACCATATATACGTGGAAACCCATGATTGGAAAACCATAGTGAAAATATCTGCTTTGATCTACTATCCAAATCCAACCTCACAGAGAAGGAATATAATAAAGGAATTACAATATGAATTAGGCACCAACCTAATGAAGATACCAATCCCTAATTGTATTTGTAGGCACCAACCTATTGCAAAAACCAATCTCCAATAAAAATATTTGAGCATCGACTCAACAAGTAGAACATCAGTCCTATCGGATTACAAAGATAAAGCTTGAAAACTTTAATGTTGATTACACGAATTACACCAAATCTGAACTTGCTTCAGACACTTTCCTGAACTCCTTATGATCTTTTGATGATGGCACACAGTGATTGAGATGTAACTCACATTGAATGACACTTTCTCGTAGGACCACTCTCACCCTTTCTCACACTTTTCTAACATTCTCATATCTACTTATCATATGAAGTGAGATTTAAATTATATATGACATTACATTAACCTCCTCTCATGTCGACCAAGGATCCATAATTAACAAGGATTACATAAGGTTGACCTAAATTTAAATTACATCAAACATGTAATGGTAGGTCCTAAATCAATGTTTTTGCTGCCAAATCAACATGATGTCATGTGTGCTACCACAAGAACCTTAACCTAGACCTATTTTATCTCACCACATTATCTTCAAATGCCACACACTACTAGCCATTGCTAGACAGTTATGAAACCATCACTGGTTGAATAACTAGCATAGTGACCTTTCTGCCACTTCAAAAAATTTGCATGTTGAACATAACTTTTGGAAACTCTGGAATATGATAGCAATTTTGTAGACATACTCTCCATTCAAACTGTAGAGCCAAACTCATCTTTAGGAAGAAATACATAACATGAATGTGTTTCCAAAGATACCTCTCTACACTAAGTAACAACCTAAAACATTCTAGATCATACTTCCAGATCACCCTTACCAACATGAATAGATTTAGGCATGATGTAGCAATCATACAATAATTATTTAGATTCATTATTCTCAAAATACACACTGATAATGATAATTCAAGTTATTTAGGGGGAAATAGATCAATGAAAATACAACAACAAAATCAAATGAATGAAATCAAAATAAGATAAATCCAAACCTACTCATGAAATGTGATTGTAAAGTTATGAATTCAACAAGAAATGTTAGCATAATAGAGAACATAAACAAATTCAAAGACTATAATTTTACCATCCCATGTCGGAGTGTATTCGTATTGATAATGGATGTTGGATTGTTTGCTCAGTACGAAGCCTCCATGTTGCAAAAAGATTCAAAGGTAGTTGTAATGGTGATCTAGAATGAAAGTGTTTGCTCAATGTGCTTCAATAGCCAATTTGACATGACCTCTCCATAAATTATCTAGATTATTCGATTGTTTTTTAGAAGGAAGAAAGTTGTTTTATAGATTTTTAGGTTTTAGATGAATGATCGAGATTCAAAAATGAAAGATCCCAATCAATGGTTAAGAACTATTGAGACCTGAAATAGATTGATTACTTAACTCCTCTGATTGATCTAATTAAGGGAATTAATTGGATAATCAATGGGATTAGATTGAATGATTAGTGGGATTGAAGAAGTTAGTTTGAGTGTTTAGAGGGATTAGGGAAATCAATGGTCATGATTTATTCAATCAAGATATGTGAGGATGTATTAATTAATTTAATAATTAATTAATGTTTGAGAGGAACGTGCAAGTTGTATTTGAATTTAATAAAGGTATATTTATTTATTGACCACATTGATTGATTTTGGGGAAATTGAATGATTGATTTAACTATTCAAATTTGGAGAAGGGAAAGTGACTTGATTAAATAATTAAAGATAATTATTTAATTAATTTAGATGAATAAGTAATGTTTATTTAATTAATCAGGAGGAATATGGTTAAATTAGGTGATGATATAGTGAATTGATTAAGCAATTCGAGATTATTTAATTGAAGAAAATAGGGTTAATGATGCAAATGATGTTAAAAAGGGGATTAATGATGTCAATGAAATGATATGCAATAGTGATAATGGAAAAATGTAGTTTATGATATGTGATATGCGTTAAGTCATTTTTACATGTCTACATTTTGCCCCTCTTTGACACAATGTACTAGTTGCATTATTTCAAATAATTTGATGTTAAAATCACAATTTAAAAAATTTAAGATGTCCCACTGTGCCCCAACAGTCAGTAGAAGGATGATAAGACATTGGGCTGCCCCCTCGAGAGGTTGGCCAAAAAAATTACTTTTTCAAGTTGGGCGCTCAATTAGGTTTATGAATAGTTCTGATGTGTAGAGAACAAAAAATTAAGGCCTAGGGCTCATGTTTATGGTTTTGGATGGTCACAGGTGCTCCCAAAATTGACCTAGAAGGGGTTCTAGGGTAAAAATTAGGGTGAAATTACCCTTCATTTGCATACTTTAAGTTGGAAGACTCTTGCTCTAGATTTTTTTTAGATTTTCTGCTACAAATGGTGATTCACGATGCCTCAAGTTCTAGGAGTACCACACAGAGAGGATGTGGTCAAGTAGTACCAACGGCCAGCAAGCACAGGGGCTTTGGTATGTATATCTTTAATTTTCACTTTTGAGTTATTTTCAGCCTTGTAATTAATGCACAAACTTAGTCTAGGTGATAGTCACAATCTTAGTAAAAAAATTCTATTGATGTGATACAAACACTATCATTTCTTTAGGATGGTCACTTTCGAAAATGATGGCCGCTTTTGCAAAATTTGGTCGCTATTGTTAAGGATGACCGCTTTTGAATGGCCACTTTTGACAAATTTGACCACATGATAGGAATTTTAGAAACATGGCCGTTATCACCCTAGAAAAAGTCTGTTATTTCTTAAATTTATTAATTTAGCTAGCTTAGTTGTAGTTTTAAGTTCTCAACTTGATTTTATAGTAAATTTTTTATGTTCTGGGTTGAATTTTTTAAGGTTATCCTTAAGCCTTTATACATGCGAGAGCAATGACCTCGGTTGATGGATGGATTAGCTACCTTTCAAGAGTTGGAAAGGGACTTTCTCGATGTTGTTGGATTATGATACATCACCTACATGATAGAGATCTAATATCATCGAGTGATGATGACTGCTTTGGTAGAGAGGTGGAGATCTTAAACCATGACCTTTCACTTGCCGATAGGGGAGTGCATGATCATTCTCAAGGATGTATGGAGGATCTTGAGGATCTCGATTTATGTTGATTTGATTGATTATGATGTTTAGAGAGGCACCCTATCTATGCAAAGATTATTTGGTGTGGAGAAGATGTAGCTCATTGACTCTGGGATTTATTTAGCTTCATTCACTGATGACGCAAACCCTATGATTATTATCTTAAAAGGATTGATTATTGGACCACTAGTGGCCAATAGGAGGGGTAAGAGGTTTCCCTTTGGCTGGGGCATCGTCATAGAGTAGATGATGGAGTACACGACCACATATTCTTAGGGTTAATGTGTACTAACCCATTTGTATAGGGATATGCATGAGGTGGTATCCAGAGGTTGTAGCAGCATTTCAACTGGTGCTAGCTTACTCCATTTCTGGGCTTGGGAGAGGATTGCCATCACCCATCTAGAGGGCATACAAGATAGGGATTCCCATGATCCCTATGGCTATTAGTAGTTTAATTACCTCCACTACACTCATCCAGGAAAATTGTCCTATTGGAGGGTAGTGTTTAATGATATGATAGACTTTACATGGCAGTTGTATAGGGATTGTGAGGCCTGGCCAAATGACTAGGAGCAGTTGGTTTATTGTAGGTAGAATCATTTCCTGATTGGTCAGGTAGACATTATTCTCTTGAGGTATTTACCAGATAGGGTGCTCAAACAGTTCGATGAGTGCTAGACTCACCTCACCAACAATTATATGGCCATATATGGATGTACTACATGGGAGGAGACTACATGGGCTACTCGTGTTGATTCACAAGCAGTAGCAACAACTTTCAGAGCTTTGAAACCATTAGGATGGGGTTGGGTAGTGGGTAGACCTGATCCAGGGACTACTAGAGAGTATGATGGATGGTGGGCCTGCTATAGGCTATTGAGATTGACTATGCCCCTAAAGGATCATCTGGAGGCCTTATTTTAGGTGTTGGGAGAGGTATGATTGGGTACCGACAAGATCAACAGTGACTCAGGATTGCTCATGAGTACTTGAAACATATGTAGGATGGACAGGATGACAACCAACAACATGATGGCTAGGATCAGCAGTAGTAGCATGTGCCACAGGATCCTCCCCCTCAAGGAGAAATGGTGGTGAGGATTGCTTAGATCATGACTGAGAGAGATTAGACCATCCAAGATAGAGACACCAAAGTCAGGGAGAGAGATGTGGAGGCAGTGAGACAACAGGCTCTTGAGGTACAACTGGCCATGGTTACCATTGAGAGAGATCATCTTTGAGATGAGAGATTATCTCAGAAAAGAGAGAGATATAGAGAGGCAATATCATTAGAGTGAGCGTGATTGCCTCATCATAGAGAGGACTTATTATCAGACTTTGTATGAGGATTTTGTACCAAGAGCATAGAGTCACCCTAGTTTTGCAGAGTCGAGCAGTGCAAAAGGGGTAGAGTCAGGAGGACAATCTGTTAAGTAGCTGTAATCATCTTCTATTCACAATTAACAATAGCATAGATCCCCCCTCAAGATGGCCAATAGGGCTAATGTTTGATTATTTCATGATCTTTATGTGTGTATCAGAGACATATGTAGATATATATTTTGTATATACATTCATCGACCCATTTGATGCCTTGTATATATATTTTATATATTTTATATTTTGATATCACACATGATGTTCGATGATGTACATGACATTCCCATTTTTTATGATATATGAGATATACCATTTTATATTGTGGCATATATGTTATGAGATATTTATGGATGTTTATGAATTCTTATATGTATGGATGATTTATGATTATATGTTCATTTTTTTGTTCTTTTCTGATGCATTTATATGATATAGATGATGATGTATGAAAATGTATGACGCTATATGATGTTTTATTATACAATGGACATGATATGCACTGATGAAATTGTGGATGCAGGATGCATGCGGTACTAATGGCTTTGTGATGTAGGGTGCAGATGTTAGTTAGAAGATATGTTAGTATGATTTAGAGATAGATAGAAGTGTTTAGATGATTATGATGATATGCATTTATGAGACAATTTAATGTCATGTTTATTCACTGATTATTCAGATTATATGCATTCTAGATCACTGTTACTACTATCATTTTTCTTTCATGGAGGACTAAGTAGTTTTTTAGCAATACTTATTGATATAGCAAATAGACATGATGCACCTAGGTATTACTGACCAAGGTAACTTTATATCTATTGTGTGGAATTTGACTCTACAAACAAGGAGTATTCTAGCTCATACTAGACATACAAAAAACCTTGTTAGAGTGTATGGGTGAGAAGTTTTGAAACATTTCAGAGTAGTTACATAGAAAGGTATGCAGTACCTATTATGCAACTACTACATGAATTATCCGAAAACAATTTCCACACATAGAACAAAGACAATATTTATTGTGGTAATATTGTAAAAATATCCAACAAACGAAGCAAATAGAAAATCAATGATCAATGCCCCATTCCTCCCTCTCTAAATCCTTATGGACATCCTTGAGAGATCCTAGGAATGTGATAATAAGATAAATAAAAAGAAAGATAAGAACATAAAAAGATAAAAAATGTTGTTGTATCACTTGCCATAGATGTTTTGATGCTTTAGGATGTTTATCCATCGATGTTGTCTATTGTAGGAATGTTTTATCCATTAAGACATATGTTAGGATGTTGATGATGATTCTCAAAAGGTAGGGTAATTGATACTTAAGCATTAATTTAGTCTAATGATGATCCAATATTTCTGATATTTTTCTTGAAAGTTTTAGATTTTGATGTTTGCTTTGCTTGTCGATTGCTTTGTCAAAGATTGAAGGTGATGATTGCTTATTATGAATGGAAAGTTTATTATGGATAGGTGACAATGGAGATAGGACTTTTGAAATTTTCTAAATTATTTGATGTTGCTTTTCTTTTCTTTGAGAGATTTAGAGACAATTAGGGAGACCTAAAGGGACTGACCTAGTGCCTCAAGGGCTCATCAATGATGGCCTTGCCTATTTGACGAACATAGAGACATCGTAGTTTGACTTTATTTTGTCATTTATTTTGGATTTTTGATAAGTTATTTGAGTGTTTTTAGATTTTTTGATAGTTTGAAATCCAAGAGCGATGAAAGGAAAAGCAACAGTTGTGGAATACACTTTCCTAATGCAAGATCCTCAGAATAGAAGTGAAAAAAACCTTCATTTATAATTTTCTTGCGTTTGAGATGCACATTCATAGTATAACAAGAAAGATAGAAATAAAACACACACACAAAGATAACACCAAATATACGTGGGAAAACCCTTACGGGAGAAAAACCCACCACACCAAGTAAAGTCACTTTGTACTATAGTAAACAATTACATACAGAGTTACAAACTTCACTCTCAGATGTTGGCTCACAATAGCATCCCTTAGTCGAACTCCTCACAAACTTCAGTTTGATACATTCACTATTACAATGCTTCTTCAACATACAATGAATTCGCACCCCCGTACATCACCTTCGTCTCTATGCCTTCATTTTTCCTATCCTCAACCAAAAACCATTAGGGTGTATTTAATTACATGCTTCACCGACAAGCTTTCTCAATCTCTAATCAAACCACCCTACAACACGCATCGGGCCGCCCCAGCATTAAAATTAGTTACAAAGAATTACTAAATCTGCACTCTATCAACCCCTGAATCAGATCATACATTAAATGCAAATATATCATTGTCAAAGAATAAAGCTTTCGGCCAATAATCATTGATTTACAACAGTGATGTAAAATCAATGAATGAGATCATGCCACATGTCATCACACAATTTTTCCACCACTTTGACTATTGAATCAGATCGGCCAACTGTGCCCTGAGCTCCTTCTACCATGCTACCACTATCCATCCATCATACCCTCGAGGTAAGGTGGTATATTGCGCTACCACGCCAAGGTTCACAGGCACTCACAGTATGGCGGTGCCACCACGCTATTGTGCTAGGGTTGTAAGACCCTCGAGGTATGGCGGTGCCACCGCACTACCTCTCCAAGGCTAGCAAGCATGTGTGGTATGGTGGTCCCACCATTCTACTATTTCAGGCTTGAAAGACCGCCACATTATGGTGGTGCCACTGCACTACCGTGCCATAGCCAGCAGACCTCCGCAGTATGGCGGTAACACCGTGCAACCGCCAGTCGACCATAAGAGCCTCACGGTAAGGAGGTAAACGCCCATTTTCTAGATAGCCACAGTTCACTGTGCTATTGCCAAGGAAGATGAAGGACTTCGCAGTATAGCGGTAACACCGCACAACCTCTCCTCAGCCGGAAGGGACCCGCAATAAGGCAGTAACATCGCACAACCGCGCCACTTCCAAATTGCTCTCCAGCGGTAACACATTAAAGGCATGAATGCAAGGTAAATTCATCAAGTCTTTAATAGAGGTTGAAGTGAGCAAGTTGGGGAACATTTTTCAACAAGATCCCACTTGACGAAGATTTACTGGCTTCTTCCAGATTTCGAATTTACTGAAGATCATAGGACCCAAGACCCATCAAACTTGCACACCACCTGAACCTTTTTGTGCTTACTAGCTTTGTCAATGCATCAACAACATTCTTCAAAGTATCCACCTTTTCTAAATAGACCTTTCCATCCTCCACCATATCTCTAACAAAGTGATACTGCACATTGATATGTTTCGTCCTGGCATGGAAAGTTGGTTTTTTTTGCCAAACAAATGGCACTCTGACTGTCATAACAAATAATAATTTTCCCTGCATCAAAACCAATATCAGAACACAAATGACTAAGCCAAAAAACTTCTTTGCAAGTGTGTGTTTCTGCCATGTATTCTGCCTCCATAGTGGACAAAGCAACTACAGCCTACCGCTTGCTCATCCAACTAATCGCACCACCATTCAACATGAAAGTATATCCACTAGTGGACCTTCTGCTGTCAATGTCCCTTGCCCAATCAAAATTCACATATCCATGAATGTTGAGAGTCCTCTGTGATCCAACCAAATTGCCATGGTGACACAAAGAATATTTCGAAGTACCCCTTAGATATCTAAACACTCTTTTCACAGCATCCCAATGTGTCCTTCTTGGATTCGCCATAAATCAGCTAAGTACTAAAACTCCTTGGGAAATGTCTGGCCTTGTATAGACCATTGCATACATTAAACTTCCAACTTCACTTGCATAAGACACCTTGGTCACGTCCTCCATCTCAATAGAATATTTTGGACAATCTTCAATAGATAGCTTCGTTCCCTAGAAAACTGGAACAACTAGCTGCTTACAATCATTATACCAAATCTCTCCAGAACAGTGTTAATATGCTTAATCTGGCTAACCCAAAGCTTTGTCTACCATCCCACCTATTATAGGGTCATGGGAATGTACATGCTATTTTGAGGAGCATGACAACTAGGCCATAATATCCTCCTCAAAGGATATTTTAGATGTAGAGGGTTGGTTGTTTGATCGACTCGTAATTCCAAAATGATTTTAAAATAGATTTCTACACTATCTTGTGGGGACTTTACAATCTTAGGCAAGAAATTTTGCAGACTTGATTATGATCTTCAAAACTTTAACAATGGTGAATTTTGGTAAGAAGGGAAATACCTATTTTTAATTATTTAGAGCTCAAGTTGACACAGAATGAGCACACCTCTGTGGATTTTGCTACTATGCCAGACCAAACAAATGAGATGGCCAACTACATTGAACTGAAAAATTTATGAAGGAAATTAACTTAAAAATGAGCCATCATCCATCACATCCACCATTACTTCTTGTTCGCATGACGACAATTCATTCATCTACCCGTTTATCAATTTTGAACTTGGGGTGTCCATTTGGAAGTGAAGTACAAATCTCAATGATGTGTAAAGCCTTGATTTTATTGAAAAGGACACAACCGTCCCCTCTCTACATTATGATTCTCCCACGTGAGAATATCATCTCATAGTGTCCTTCCATGGTTCTACAACCAAGAAAAGGACATGTCACTATGGGCCTACGGACTTGCAGAACCCTTTAATCTTTCACCACATGCCAACTTTCCATGGAGCTTATACACAACACTCTCTGGAAGTTCTCTCATGCCCTAGAATTAGTCTCTGCTTGTGACACTTGTAAACCTTTTGTAGTTTTGCAAGCCTTTTTATCTTCATCAAAAATCCTAATACATAAGCGTGAAAAGAGGTAGGGACTACTTTTTATATGAGCAACTTAGATGACCATAATACCACATGTGCAGAATTTTCTTTTCAATGTGAGAACCTAGGGAAAAAGCATGGAGAAGGCATTATAAAATAAAATTCCACAATGACCGGACCTATCAGGTAATAAGGTATGCGGGGCTGCTAAACACATGGGGTTGTGACATAACAACACAACTTAAGCAAAAGGAAACCCAGGTAACTAGTCAATAGAAAAATATAACAAGAATAGTAACACAAGGGTTTAAGAGGGCTTAAGGGTTTAAAGCTTAGAGTTAGAATTAGACTCAAGATGACTCTCAATCTCATAGTGGCTAATGGAAGTGGTTTAGCAGTTTTTAGGTATTTATACCATATTTTATTAATCGTATTCCAAATTGTAGTTGATGATATTTTATGTTATATTCATGAAATTTCAAATTATGAATCAAAATGAATAAATTAACATATTATTAATAATTTCATATTTTAATTGTGTCATACTAATAAGTTTTACATGTAATCAATGATTCATCACTCAACTCAATGCTTAATAACATATTAACAACAATAGCATATACAACAATGAACATCAACAATTGTTTAATGTGTATCTAGTAGTGGAAACCAAAGTTTTTCTTTAATTGAGAAAATAAATAATACAGATAATTGAACACATTACTAAATTTGATTTATTTATTTATTTTCAAATGAAGGAATACATAGAGGTAGTGAAAAATATTGCTCAAACACAACTTTGCATAGAGCTGAATTGGAAACTCATATTATCAAATCATTCTATCATATTTTGTAGCAAGCTCCACTGTTCACTTGATGAAAGTGCCATTTGTTCTAATTGATAGTGTCTAACTTTAAAATTTGTTAAAAATTCATGATTGAAATTGGAACTTGACTTGAACGTTTCAGTCAAAGTTGCATTGAAGGTTATCAGTGGTTTTATGGAATCCAAATAGTTTATCTTATCTAAGTTTTGAGGAAACTGGTCCAAATCAATCTTCCTTGTATCCTAGACATCTTCTTTTTGAAATCATCCTTTCCAATGAATCACTTAGTTGTGTCAAAAGCATTTGGAAAACCACGCTCTATCAAGTTCCTTACCTTTTTATCCAGCTTCATCTCTTTTGTAGCTTGGTCTAGAAATTCCCCCATTTCACATATTCTCAAACACTTTTGAATGATAGATGACAAATTCATTGAGGCATCAATCTAATTATGAATTCCTTTTGATTTCAATTCATTGTCACTGGATTTGTAGACTAATTTCTCAATTTGATTTGCATTTTTCTCTATTAAAATCACTTTTTGTTGTCCCCTATGTATTTCCTAAGCTTCCTATTATTTACTATCAAATCATCAATCAATTGAAACAATTCACACAAATGACCAATCCTCTATATTAATTCCTTCCTCATCTTTTGTCTCATATACCTCATTGTTTCTCTACAAAATGCAATTAACTTATTTTGACAAGAGTTTATTTAATATTTTGCTTTCCTCAGCTCTATCGCCAATCTTTCACTTTTTTTTCTCTCTTCATCCAATTTTTGTTCCTAGTATTGTTTCTTTTTCGCTAGGTTTTGTTTTAATTTTTTTGAAGTGGATTTTTCCCCATTATATTTCTTTTTTCTTTCATCTAACCTTTGCTTTATTTCATTCAATTCCACCTCTATTTGTTTATCCTCTTTTCTTGTAGATGTAGAGGCAATTTCTTTTATTTTTTTTTCTAATTCATTTCTCTTGTTATATGTTGCTAGGTTTTCTTGTAACTTTTATATTTAAACCTGCAACCTTTTTTCCTCTCTTGCTTTAGCAATGATGTGTACACCAATTCATTATTCTTCTTTGATAGATTAAAATTGTTAGAATTTGTATCCAGAAAAATCCAATTGGAAACTACTCACCTGAAATTCAGAGTGATCCATCTAATTCTTTGATTTATTTTGAACTATGGGAACAAAAAAATATACTCCATAATTTATTTATTTGGGTAAAATGTGGGTAATACCCTGGTTGTTGCAGGCTCTGAAGTTATAGTAGACGAACTCTCTATTAGTTGCTTCCTTTATTTTTTATACATTTCTTATTTCTTTTTAAACTCATCATTGTAATCAAATCTTGGGGATGCAAAAATAATGGAATGATTGAATGGAGAAGGAGTACTTTTAGTTTTTGTTTCAACCACACTAATTGGAGGAGTATCTAGAAATAACTCCTTTGGGGTGGAACTGGAAATTAAGGTAGTGGTACTTGTACCGGTAGTTGGACTTGGACCTGTCATAATCCTTGGCCTCTTTAGTATGCCTTGATCATTGAGTGTTTGTGTAGTATCTTGTATTATTGACCTCTTATAGTGTGTAATTTGTTGTTGTAGCACATGTTGACCATTGTAGAAGTTGTCAAAACCAGCTTCAGAATCCAAGAACACCTGCATGCAAATAAATACCTGTCACAAGGAAGAGAATGGATGAAAAAGAAAATGAGGGTTTGAAGCTCTGAAATATTGAGAGATTATATTATCAGATCAAGAGAATGAAAAATATACAATGGATCAATCCTTAAGAAAGGAGATCATGCAAAACCTAAAAGTAACCCTAATAAGAAGACATTTAATAATTAATATAATTATTAAATGTCACATTATGCAAACTAAAGGGAAATCTTAAGAGAGGAATAAAGGTAACTTAATTAGCACAACTAAGTTAAAACCTTTACTCTAACAACCACTACTAGTACTACTAACCATACCATCTCCACCATTGGTAGTTCCAGTTGCACTAGTTTCTCCACCATGGGAATGTCCTAGTTGTGATTGTATTTGACCATGAGGATTAGGATTTGAAGCTATGACAAAATGAATTATTTCAACTGTACTTGTATTCCCTTGGGCTATTTTATCAACTCCAAGGTCTTGCTTATCAACAGGTTTTCTAGGGTCTGCATCTATTACCATACAAATGCCTTATCCTTGGGACCTCAAACCACCACCTTCATAACCCAGTTTTTTAGCTATGGCTGCTCTTGAAGTATATGTTTTCTTGTGGTCTCACTTAAACCAGATTTGACTTTGCTTGCATATTATACACTTTGTTCTTCCCTATCACCATCACATTCATCATTCATTTCTTCACGTTCATAGGGATTCTCTTTATTCCACAAATTGCTAAACTCATAATCATCTTCTATATCTTTAAAATCTGAACTATTTTTTGGTTCACCTAGATCCTTCCTCATAGACCAAAACATAGTAATTTTTTATTATGACCAATTTTTGTCTCTACAAGCCATATTTAGAGATTCTGGTATTTTTACTCTAGTAGATGGTAGATAATTTTTTTATAAAAATTATTATACCTCTTGATTTGCTTCTTTGCTTCTCTTTGTTGGTGCAATGCCATAATTTCTATTGATAATTATTCAAAATAAATACCTTTCTCAACAAAAATTTTCTCCATTTCTATTTTTACCTCATCCCAAGAATCCTTGTTTCTCAAGTTTTCAAACAAGGGTTTACTTTGATCTTGAATTCTACTTGCAACATTCTTATTGGCCACAATCCTTAATTTAATGGTGTCACATGGATCATACTACCAGTGATAGACAATATCAAATTGATTTTTTTCAAAAGATCATGTACCACACTAAATGCTTTTCTCTCGAATGTGAACCATCCACATGAAAAAGGTAAAGAAGGAAATATGCTCTTCTTTTGTTGACTGAAAAAGTATAGTTGATTAGTAATCTCCATCTACCTTACATATTCCAATCCAAGAATCCTTTCTATCACATGTATTTGAATTTTGTATGGCTCTACTCCTAATCCATAAAATCTTAGCACAATATATTCTTCCATTAAGTATCAATCAATCGATTGTATTTCTTTTCCTAGTTGAATGTAATTTCTACAAGACATAGGCAATCTAGGCATTGAAGTATTTGTAATTGCTTGATATAATGGAGCCAAAAAGTAGTCTACAAAATTATTGTAGTTCCTTTGAGAATCATGCATCCTTATCTTAGTTCTCCAATCATATACTAGAGCCATTTTTTTCCTCAACATTCATATAAGGCTTTATCTGAACCTTGTTGGTTTGAAACATTCCACTAAATTTGAATAGAAAAAATAGCACAGGTAGGTTGTGAAACTAAATATCTTAGTGGAACCTCCTTTAATCATTAAAAATTGTTTATGTATGGATTCTACAATATTCTCAAGAAATTTATATTTGATAGGTTGCTCAGGATAATGGATATTAAATACCATTTAAAGGAGGCTTGCACCCACTTCCCAATTGCTATCTAGTCTGAGGAAAAATGCTAGCATGGAAATAGTATCCTAAACCCATAGTTTAAAATTTTTCAAATTGTAAGGATGCTTATGATTAGTTTTGAATAAGTTACTATTATTACTTAAACTATTTTCATTATAAAAATATTTTTCTCCCTTTCATTGATTGCTTCAAAATCACTAGTAAAATTTTCTAGGTCAATGTGGATGTTTCCAAATTCTTCGGTTGTAAAACCCAACAATTTTCCAAATTATTCTGCAATAATGGATAACATTTCTTCTTTGCTATCTTTATTAACAATTACTTTTTTGTTATCATCATAATTGTGGGCACATACAATGATAAATTTTGGGAAAGGGAAAACCTCATGCAACATCATGAGCCCCAATCCAACTATCCAAGGTGCAATGATACTATTAATTGGCATTGTTTTACTATTTTTCAATTGTATTTTCTTTACAAACTTATTCTCACATGAAAAACTAAGTTATAAGGTAATCCTACCATAGATTTCAAGATCATAAATATCATGGTATTCATCTATGAAACTCAGGGTTTTAAGCACTTGAGCGTAATCAATTTTTCTATTTGAATTTACTTTTCCTTTCCCAAAAAATAGTCTAGTAGTGGTGGTAGACATGATTGTACAATGTGAAGTACCTCTTAAGTCCTTAATTTTTCTTAAGGCTCTCAAGTTCTCAACCCTAAACCCAAAGTTTGAAAAATTAAGAATTTAATAAATGATGAAACACAAGATTTCTATCTTTCACTTACCCAAATTTTGATTCTTGAAAAAATTAACAAAGAGACACTGGCAAGTGTGGACTGGTTGTTTTGGAACCTTGAATCTCCCTGGTACATTTCAATTAGAAATTTGAAGTCTCCTTGTGTACTGACCCTCTCACTTAAACATAAAATCACTTAGTAGTAGACAGTTCACTTTTTTTTAATATTAAAGTGAGTGAAATGCCAACGTGTTACCTACAAACTAATGGTTATAGGGTGATTCCATAGGTTTGAGTTCGTAAGCCTAGCGCTCTGTGTATTTCATTACAACTACAACCATCCATCAAATTTTCATCGAATGGTCAAGTAATTTATGATATAAACATGTGTTTTAAAGTTGTTTTAAACTTTAGTGCACTAGGATACACAATCCTCATGAGATTTTCCTTCAATAGAAAACTTATTGGAGACATTGAGATGAGTCCACATGTCCATTCTGGGGTTCCATGAGTCACATATAGATCTTATAGAATCATCCCACAAACTCATGAAATATCTTTAAAAGAAATATATTGACACCTATCCCCTTTTCGTGGTTCTATGACAATTGAATTAACCTTTATAAAACTATTCGTACTCGTATAATCATTCCATTGATCAAAATCCTAGCCTTCGATAGAAAACCTATTGGAGACATTGAGATGAGTCCATGTGTCCATTTTGTGGTTCCGCAAGTCACATATTGATCTTCTTGAATCGTCATGTGGACTCACAAAATCCTATTAAAAGCAAGACATTGATTGACACCTGTGACATTGATTAACACCTATCCCCTTTTCATAGTTCCGTGGAAATAAACTTAACCTTTATAAAACTATTTGCAGACTTGCAAAACCATAAAGTATGATCTCACTTAAGCCATTTAATTAAGCACATACAAAATCTTCTTCTTAAGTGAGAGCTAGGAGAGGATCAAGGGGCCGATAACTTAACATTGTAAAGGACTTAATAAAATGACTAATGACATAGGGAATCGAGGGAGTAGGCCAATGGATAATTAGAAATAACATTTTGACAAACCCTAGTAAGAGTGAACATTTTACCAAACCCTAGCAAGAGTGACATTTTTTTTTTCAATTTGATGACAACTTTCTTTTTTCATTTGTATTGTTTTATGTTTTAAATCTACTTACAAATATTTCATAAATAGATAATACTTAATTTCTTGAAGGAAAAAAATCTGATTTGTCTAAGTTTATTTGTGACATTTTTAGTGTTTTTTGTCAATTTGATGGAAACTTTTTTTATTATTATTTATATTGCTTTATGTTTTAAATCTGCATACAAATATTTCATAAATAGATAATACTTAATTTATTGAAGGAAAAAATTCTTGTTTGTCTAAGTTTATTTCATTCCATTATTTAACACTTATTATTAATTATTTAATCCAGCCACATGTAACTATAACTTTCAACTTGTAGCCTATGCATGCACAAACACATACTTTATAACATATTAACATACATATAATTTTCTATTGGTGTAATCATTGATCCTCCTTTAAATTTTATGTGCAAGTGCTAATACTAGAAACATTAATGCCAATTACTTGTATAATTTGAATAGACACTGAACACACAAAATAATTATTTATTGTAAATGAATAACAAGAATAACACAACCATTTATTTTATTACAACTAAATTATAATGTTACATTATTACATAGATTTTTAAAGATGGGTAGAGAATGTAGGCTCTTGTTTTGTGTAAATGACACATGTAATTTTACATCATAAACAATTGATTCCAAGCTGGTAGTGGTGTTATGTAATAAAAACCATATTCTCAAACCATGGGGCTTGTTGACCATGCTTGGGATCTCAAATGATAGATCAAAGCCACCACTATGGTTTTGTATTTATATAAAATTTTGTACCTTGGTTCTACATCCTACTATGGTGAAGCACAAGTTGATAGTTAAAAAATTTAATACAAATGATATTACATAATATTCTCAATCTAACCCACTAGAACAACCTAAAATTACTATGAAAATCCATAGGGCTTGCCTACCATTTTGGGAAAAGGAGAGCTGTGAATATAGAAAATATACCTATTCTAGTTACCAATTGGAATTATGCGAAAGATAAGGGATAGTAAATTTTCTACCACCATCTTCAAGCATCTCCAAGGCACCAGAATAGTGTAGAATGACTCTGTCAAAATGGACTATGAGAAGTCAATAACATTCAATGCAAACAAGATTAAAATACTTATATGGCCAAAGTCTCTGTGAAAGCACTTATCTCCATCGTAGCTCCTCATCCTGGTTCAAAACATAGCTCAAAAGCCAAGGAAACCAGATTAATTTCTTTCCAATTCCACCTATTCTAAACTTGAAGGAAATTGGTCATTTACTTTGTAACTACATATCTGGAGGCAAGAGAATTTAGAGTATCCCCAATAATACCAGAACATCATCTTATTCCTTATTAACCTTGTAAAATGAAAACACTTATCAAAATTTAGAGCATTGCACTCAATAGTAAAGCCTTCTACAAATGATTTTAGTTGTGCACACTATCCCTATTTATGGTCCACTTATGAGCTCACTAAGTCACCATTCCTATTTACTCATGATTCATGTGAGGTATAATTACTTTTTTGTGCTAACCAAGTAACCAAATTTAATCATGTGAGGTATACTTGCTTTTTTTATTGAGATCTAGCTACATATTGACAATCATGCCACTCAAATGATATGAAATCTATTACAAATATTATTTCAATTTATATCTAGATTCATGAAATCATCGTGTACAATATGTCATGTATTTTTCAATATTAATTTATCAAATCACTCGCTCTAGATGTACATATGATGTTAATCCATGATTATGCAACCCCATTTTCTTCAATGAATAATAATCCCATGAAATTGCAAAAATCAATAAAAAGAACATGTGCCATACTTTCTTCCATTTTTAGCATCAAGTTATCAAATCAATCATTTCGCTTGCTTCAAATTAGAAGAGAAGCTTAACTTTGAATCTTTTAAAGATTTCCCTGGTACAAATGGCATTAATCCATGATTTCACAACCACATTTGCTTCAATGAATGATAATCCCCCATAATTGTGAAAATTGATAAAAAAGATAGAGAATTAAATGGCTTGTTGTAGCTTAATCATTATCAATGTTCACTAATAAGTCACAATAAATTTTGCTCACTTGTGATCAAAACTATATGTCGATAATTCATCCATCGATTGGTAAAATATTTTTGTACATTAAACTTAATTTTCTTAGTATATTAACTTAAGAAATAATAATATCTTTGTGGAGTATACTACAATTTTTATTTGCATACCAATTTCTTGACAATTAAGAGTAATATTAAATATGTATGTCAAAGAAGTAAACAAATGAATCATACAAAAATTATAAATGTCTTTTCAATCTTAAAAGCCACTTTTTTATATTGAACAAAGAAAAAAGGATTTACAAGAATGGAGTTATGAAAAGTAATTTAATTTATGTAGCTAAAGACTGAAGTACATAGCCAATTTGACCAAAAAGGTATTGTGATAAAAACTAGTCATAAAATACATATTACAAGAGTTGTACAACAAAATATACACACAATTCATTACAAAAAATTATTTACCATTAGCACAAGCCTTGAACTGGGTGTTTGAGGAGGAGGTGAATTGAATTGAACAAAGTAAGAGTAAAGAAGACATGGGCATCACCCAAATCCTTCCTCCAAAACTCCAGACTTTGTAATGATTCATTTTTCATATCACATACCATACCACACCTCATAACAACTAGGGCAAGAGCTTGCATTGTAAAAACAACCAATTCAACTTTGGGAAAGATTCCACCTATTAGCATTAACTTAAATTCAAAATTGTAATGCTCCAATGCCAACTCCAATGAAGAAAAAGAGTAAATGAAAGGCTGAAAATAATATATTTATAGCATCTTCACCAACTCTTTATCCAATAAAATATTCATGCAATTGGACAAGAAAGCATAAGCTACATCAAAAAATAGAGCATGGGGGTTGTTATGAAGCTATTCCCTACCCAAATGTTTTCTTATAGCCTTCTCAACCTGCACACAAGGAATAGTGAAAACCATACCTAGCTTTTTCCTATCATATGCATTGTTGTTTTTTTTCTCCCAAAAATATTTAGGTAGCATGACACACCATGAAGATTCTGTAATATCATAGTTAAATTGTGAATCTAGAGAAGAGAGAAAGAAAATATGTTATAAATGATATGAATAACATCAAGTTGATGAAATATATATAGAATGAAGACATCAATACTTAGTACTTGAGCATTTAATTCACCACAAGACAAACATGTTGATGTAATAATATTATTTCACAAAAATTGAGCCATGACTTGAAGTGATTTAATAAGTAATAAAAGTTCAACCATTGATATTTTTAAATCTAACGCTTCTAAGGTTATTTTAGAGGTTTGAAATTCACAAGTTTAATGCTTCAAACATTTGCTTCTGAAATGCAACTTCAACCATCCATCAAACATTCATCGAATGGTTAAGTTGCGCAATAATATAACTCATAGTTACTGTCAGTGCAATTTTAATTTTATGAGTATATTAATTTTATATTGACTTATTAAATAATATAACTCGTAGTTACTAGTCGTTAAGTTGCATTGAAATTTTGGCTTTAGACATAGTACTTCGCTCAGTGACTCACTTCTAATAAGAAATTATAATATGTTAACACTTGTCTCCATTTTGGACACTATATGAAGGAATTTGGGTGTGGAACATTTGTCCCAAAATAGAACAATATATAGCATTTGATATTTTCACCACCCATGCTATTATTTTTTATTGGCATACCAATTTAGTTCACCAATGAATTTTTTTATTGGTTTGAAATAAGGTTTAATTCACCAATGAATTTATTTTATTGGTTTGAAAATAGGTTTAATTCGCCAATGAAATTATATTTTTTGGTTTGAAAATGGGTTTTAATCACCAACAAAAATATTTTTTTTTGGTTTGAAAAGAGGTTTAATTCACCCACAATTTTTTTATTTTGGTTTCAAAACATATTTAATTCACTAATGAAAATATTTTATTAGTTTGAAAGTAGGTTTTAATCACTAATGAAAATATTTTATTGGTTTCAAAAAAATATAATTCGCTAAGATTTTCTACAAACTTCTAGTGATTATAAAAGTTTTCCAATTGAGATTATTATTTTTCTCCAAAAAAAGAAAAAAATTCACAAATAAAATTAATGTTTTTTTCGAGAAATATACAAGATTTGCTAGGTTTTTACACCTTTTCTGAGGAGGGGTTCTTAAAATTTATCCTTGAACCTCATAAGACTCAATTCCATATCTCACTAGACCCTTCACCCAAAGGCTATACAATCACCATGATAAAATTAATGTCACTCAATCATGTTGTATGATTAAGTACACCATGCAATACATCAAATTTTGATACAAATATCAAATAAAACCCATGGAACTAAATGACATATGTCATTTGACCCTTCACGATCCATATAATTATCATGTGCTAATGTGAATGTCACTAGACCCTTCACACAAAATCCATAAGATCACACTATGCATATTGTAGGAGTTTGATAAAACTTTAAACAAGACTTATACAACTCAATAAGATGTCACTAGACTCTTCACACAAAATCTATATACACTATGATAAGAAATAATGCCACTCAATCATGATGGAGAAACAAGTACAAAATGCACACTACAGGAGTTCGACACAACCATAAAATAAGACCTATTCAACTCAAGAATATATGGCATTTGACCCTTCACACAAAATACATATAATCATATCATACACAATAGTGAATGTCGCTAGACCCTTTACACAAAAGGAATTTAATAATCATGATTGAAATCAATCACAAGACTATTATGCATGAATAAGCACAATAGAAACACCATACAACTTTAATGCAGTCATCAAATAAAAACCCATAAAATAATAACAAACATTTAAACTTCAAACAAAACCAATATTGGTAATGTTGGTATTGGGTGTGTTGGGCGGACTTGTTCTGGCACTGTTGAGTTTATCTTTTCTATTTATAAGGGTTGGTATACTAACAATGTGAGGGAGGCTCTTCCATTTTATATGTTGTGGAGTGTAGTTGCGCTCTTGGGTGGAGATGGCTCATTTTTGAATGTGATTCTCAGGTGGTGGTGACTTTTCTAAAGAAGAAATAGATAGAGGATGTCAACTAGCATTTGGCTATCATTATAAAATAGATTCTTAATCTGTGTGCTTCATTGGATTCTATTACTTTTTGTCACATTCCTAGAGAATGGAATGGGGTTGTAGATTACTTGGCCAAATGGGCTTCTGATTATTTGAAAAATTGAAACATTGTGGAAAGGGGTCAATTACCCCTAGATTTGTCACAAAAGTTGAACCACTTAGTTGAGATTGACATGCCCTTGCTTTGTACTGCTTTATTTTGGTTTGAATAAATTTTTACCCCTCTTTTAGACAAAAACAAAACCAATACAACCTAATCATGTCATTAGACTCTTCACACAAATTCCATACAATAATTTTGTAGGAGGGTGCATGTCACTCAACCATGATTCATGAACAAACACCCAATACATAACATAGGAGTTTGATGCAATCATCAAACAAAAACCATACAAATCAATGACACGTCTTTTAAAATTGTACAAAAAATTCGTATAATCATCATGCATAAGAGAAAATGGACCACTAACCATATGGATAAATAAACACACTAGGAAAAGCATAAGAGCTTCATGCAAACCGGTAATGATGAAATCATCACACAAAAATAATGACACCCATAGGGTACTATGCCATACACACCATTCAACCTTAATCTATAAAATATATTTTGCATTCCATTATAAACATCACACATGAATCAATGTCACATAACCTTAGTCTATGAACAAGCACACTACACACACCATACAAGTTTGATGCTACCTTCAAACAAATCCAATATATTGAACTATTCCATTAGAACCTCTATAGAAAATACATACAACTCAATTAGATATAATTCATTAGAAACTTCATGTAACTTCCACACAATCATTATGTAGAAGAAGTGATGCTTTTCAACTATGATGCATGAACAATAACACTAGGAACACCATAAATTTTGATGTAAAATTTAAGAAAACACATATAAATCTATGACAGATTCCATTACAACCTTCATTCAAAATTCATTCAACTTAATGACATGACATGTCCTTACATGTCCTTAGACCCTTCACATAAAATCCATATAATCATCATGTACAAGATTGAATAACACTAATAACAACCTATAAATAAGCACGCCAACCATGATGCAATATTCATATAAAAAAAATGATACTAATTATCCATAAATATGTGTCATTCATCTCAAATACACACCATATATGCAACATTCCATTAGAAGCATCACACACAAGATTTAATGCCATAGGAGTTTGATGTAAATTATCTATATAATTAATACCATTTAACCCTAATTCATAAGGGAAATAGGATGCATCATAAAAAAAAGGGATGTTGCATCCCTTTATTAATTGATAGAATAGCTATATAATCAATTATACATAGTCAATGTCATCAATTCTAATGCACAATAATACAAAGTACTCCACTATACTTAGTGTAGATACTGAAAATTGACCACTTTTATTTGGTCAATTTACCGCTAATCCGACCAATTTCATATTCTCTATATTAATTAAATAATACTTTATTATTTAATTAATATTCATTATCACCCTTTATCCTAATTTATTTCTTCTATAATCTCTAAATCCTAGCCTAAAGTAAATAATTAACTTTAATTATTTACTCCCATCACTTATCCCTTTCCTCCAAAACTTAAATAAATAATCTATTTATTTAATTCCTCACATGTCCCATCCTCCATAAAATTCATCTAGTCCTGATTAATTTGCATAATCCTAGATTAGGGAGGTGTCACATCCTCCATAATATGCAAGTGGATCATTAACCCTCATTACCCACCTAATCTTTTGCCTAATCCCTCACTTGCACAACCTAATCATTAATTAACTATCCTAACCTACTTCTTGGTCAACTCTCCCCTTCCCCCAAGGAATTTTTAATTCCTTTTTGTCTTCCCAAGGTCCTTTTGAGGAATTTTTAATTCCTCTCTCATCCCTTAAGCAATATTAAATTCCTTTTCTCTTTCCTAGAGGAATTTTTAATTCCTTTTATCATTCCCATGCACATTAAAAAGGAATTTTTAATTCCTTTAGTCAAAACCCTAATCTCAACCCTTGATCTTCCCCCTTTCAATCTCCACTACCCATTTCATCTCTGGTGGCTAAATGGCTAACACTTAGCCATTTTTGCAGTCTGACCATCTCATGCACACTCAATCTCTCACACTATCACCATAACCAAATCCTTGTAACCATAGCCATCTTGCATCCATTTTGTGACAAAATCAAGAAAAATCAAATCGTTATGTTGCCAAAATTGATCTAGGATCACACATATCAAGCCATAAACGAGGGAAAACAACTCAATCAAGCTCAAACAAGGTAATACTTTGGTATTTTATTTGCAAGTTTGAGTTTCAACTTTAAGCCCTAATCTGAGTGTTTTATTTTGTTTTAATCCTTTTGCTTGAGTTTATTTCTTGCAATTTAGATGGGGTAAAAAAATTGCACACATTTCTGGTATGTCTGATGGGACCCATGTCATGGGTCCTTTGAAATTTATTGTTGTTTCACTTTTGCAAGTTTTAGATTTTCAAGCCACAGAGGCAAATTTTTTGCAACAGGCGAATCCACCTGATCACAAGGGCGAACCCGCTTGTGAAGAGACAATCACACACCCGCCTATCCTTTACAAGGGTGAATTCACATTCACATATCCAACATTCAACTTACAGAGGTAATTCAACAAACAAATAGGCAATCTTGCAGACAAATAGGCAATCCTGCAAGCGGATAGGTGGTCCTGCAAACATATAGGTGATCCTGCAAACATATAGGTGATCCTGCGAGCAAATAGTCAATCTTGTGAGCAGATAGGCAATACTGTGGAAAATAGGTGATCCTATGGATAGCCAAACCCACAACCCGGATTAACCAATCCTATGAATAGCCAAACATGTGACCTAAATAGCCAATCCCATGAACCACTCATGAATCAGATAGCCAATCCTATGAATAGAAAATGCACAACCCCAATAGCCAATCGTATGACTCGGATAACCAATCCTGTGAATAGAAAATGCATGACCTCGATAGCCAATCCTACGACCCAGATAGCCAATCCTATGGATAGCCACATCCGAGACCCAGATAGCCAATCCTACAAATAGCTAAATGTGCAACCCAGATATCCAATCCCACGACCCAAATAGCCAATCCTATGAATAGCCAAAAAGATGACCCAAATAGCCAATCCCGTGACTCAGATAGCTAATCCCATGACCCAAATAGCCAATCCTGCGATAGCTAGACTCACGACTCGGATATCCAAACCCACCACCTGGATAGCCGAATTTGTGAATAGAAAAATTTGTGAACGAGGGAATTTGTGAACAGGTGAATCTATGAGTGAGTGAATGTGTGCCTTATAGAGGTGATATTGCAACCTTTATAGAGGTGAATTCACCCTCCATAGGGAAAATATGAGGTAATCCAAAACCTACAATTTCTCAATTTAAGCTTTCATTTTATTTTAGTTTTGGATACTAATTTTCTCACTTGTTTGTCTACGATTGTGAGATTTCACTAATGATTTGTGTCGCTTGTCCGATATTTGATGAAGATCAGAGGTGAAATTAGTAACACATTTTTTGCAGGACGATCGATCGAAGACCCCTAGATTAGATTGTGTGTGTCTTTTTCATACTAGCTAGGAATATGTATACTTAATTAAAGGGTAAATTAACTTTTTTGTTGTGTTTGGGAGTGGGTTGTTGACATATGCACTCCCCTTGCACCGTACGGTGATCCTAGGTGACCAAAAATCATAACTCGTTCCAGTCCAGTTGAGTCTACCTAGGAGTACTAGTACGCATATGCTCTCCCCTTACATTATGTGAGAGCTTGGGGATCATCATAAACCTAGTATTTCCTTCCCTTTCGTGAGACCTGCCTAGGATTTCATCACCTGGGGGATGATCTTGATCACGTGTTACCAACGAGGTATATAAAGGGGGGAGAATGAAAGTTGTACCCCAATTTAGTTACATCATGTTTAGCGAAGTGTTGAAGCTAGGGTATTACCTAGATAAGATGTGTAGGGTTGGTTTGAGTTTTCAGTACCTCGCTAAGGCTCTCAAACCATGCTTGTGATGGGCTGGTGATCATAATTGTGCCTCACATACCCTCCTAGTCTATCAGGGACTCACGAGATAGCTTGTTCAACCTAGATAGAGACTCATGTTCAACTATGGTTTGGTGTAGTGCAGGGGATGTGGATCGTACCTTAAAGTTACTCACCACATACTCCCTTAGGTTGAGGTAGAAATCCTTGTGGTGAACTATGTCAATTCTAGAGGAGAGAGAGAAGGTGATCCTGTGGTGTCCATTGATGACCCTGTGCCATTGGATCTCTAGCTATCCACCTTTGCAAGAAAGGGTGATCTAGAGAACCACCCTAGTATCATGGAGTATTAACCTTGGGGTGTCCCATCAAGGTGGTGGGCCTACATCGAGTTAGCAAACCTTTACTATAATTTTAGGCTTGTGCTATCTGGCATGTCTTCTTGTGATATACCTATGCTTGTCATCAATCTGAGTCAGTCTAGTCCATTTATTTTTGGTTGTTGTGGTTTTAGTCCTTTGCCATAGTCTAACCCTACCCTCAATGGCAAGTTGCATCTCATAGGGGTGAACTTGCATTGTGGACAAGCGATCTTACCCTGGAAGGGGCAATTCCGTGTCGTAGTCTAGTTAGGTCATCCTTTGGGCAAACTCACTCTTGTCAGGGGAAAATTTGCTTGTGGGTCTCTTAGATAGGCGATCTCGTGTCTACCTATTCCTTGAATAGGTGATCCTATCATCCTCATAGGTGAGTCTATACCCAGTCCGTACATCCCATACAATAAGCAAACCTATTGTCCATAGGGGTGATCCCACGTCCATTACGTACCATCCAGTCTGTATATACGAAGACATAGGTGATCCCATCATCCCCATAGGTGATTCCACACTTGATTCCATATCCCCTTTGTCTGTACATATCCCTAGATAGGTGATTTCATCCCCTGCATAGGAAATTGCATCATCTCATGTCAATACTGAGTCCTTCCTTGATAGATGATTCTACTTCTTACTTGATTGATCATGCACATCTTCCCATACAGTTGGTCTGCATAGGCGATCCTGTCTTTGCCAATAGGTGATCCTGTTACCCACAAGGGCGATTCCATGATGTCTTAGATAGTTGAATTCACAACCTAAAAAGGTGAATCCGCTATCTATAGAGGTGAATCCACCTCCCATCCAAAATCCAGAGAGTCAATTCTTCCTGTCATGATTAGCCTCTATCTTCCTGAGTCCAAAATCATAATCAAATGATTTTTCATCTTCACATCCATCTCCAATGATCATTTTCATCCATCCAATAGTCATCCTCGTTATTTTAGCTACATCCTTGAACCTAGGAGTCTATCTAATCATATCTTTCAATCGTCGTAATCTAAGCTTAATTCACATCCCAATTTGAGCTTTAGTCCATCTACATCCAAGGTCTTTTCATATTGATACAATCTTAAGACCCTTTTCTTCCATGCTCTTCTAGTCCATTCTATTTATCTTTTCACCATCTCTCCTTCTCTTCTAATCATCTATTCATATCTTTTCACCATCTCTCCTTTTATTCTAATCATCTATTCACATATTTTTAATCCATATCCATCCAATCCAATGCCATGAATCCTTATACTTCATCAATGCAACCAAAAATAGTAGTAAAAGGAAATCCCAATTACATTGATGATGATAATGAAAGTCTTGTTGATAAATATGAGTATGATATAAAACCCCTTGATGCTATAATTTCTAGCAAGCTTTTCCAAACTATCATCCAAAATCCAATCACTCATCCAAGCTATCCCATCATGCCTTCATCCACACCTAATAACAATCCTTATTCTACCTTTGACGAGGGATATCTAGTATCTTCCCCATCCACATATTCATCATATCCTTCATCTACATCTCTCTCTTATACAACATCCACATTCTCCCACCCTAATCCACCATACCAATATTCCTACCTTAATTCCCCATCCACTTTCTCCAACATCAATCCAACACCCATATCCTCTTATCCTAATCCATCATCCCAATCTTCCCACTTTAATCCATCATCCCAATATTCCTACCTTAATTCCCCATCCACTTTCTCCAACATCAATCCAACACCCACATCCTCTTATCCTAATCCGTCATCCCAATCTTCCCACCTTAATCCACCATCCCAATATTCCTACCTTAATTCCCCATCTAATTTCTCTAACATCAATCCATCATCCACATATTGCTATCCTAACCCCCATCCATGTCCTCCTATACTAATCTGCCATCCATATCCTCATATGACACTCCATCTTCCACTCCATCATGTCCTAATCCACCAATCTATAATCTTACTCCTTCACCCATTAATAATCCTTGATCTACTCCCACCACACCATCTAAGCCTACAATAAGCAAGTACCTCATTCCAGATGTCATTCAAGGACTTATGACAAAGAATACATCTCCAAATACACATATTGGTGTCGTGAAGCCATGCCACCCCACTCCACCATGTATGATTGATAGTGATGAGACCCTTTTCCATCCCATGCCTATCACTCCCATTCCCACTCCTAACAATTTCTAAACCATTGAAACCATCAAATCCATCAAATCCATTGAATCTATTGAATCCCCATCTTCTACTCCTAGAGCCACCAAACCCATCGAAGACACCCAAATCCAATCCACTCCCTTGAAATTCATAAATCCTCCATCTTTTTCTCTCCCTCATTTGAGGATTCCATCCAACATTCCTCTTCCACCACACCATCTACACCCATTGAAAATTGCCAAGAGCTTGATCCAAAGCATACCAACACATCCCATCATACACATCAAGATCCTACCATATCAAGATCATAGCCCCTCATCCACTCCATTCCATGATCCCCTTGTCACTCAATATCTAATCACTCCATCACATGATCCCTTATCACCCATTACCATAAATCAAGATCCTCTCATATCACCTAATCCCTCTCTTGATCCCTATCACTCGATCCTCCAAATCCATATGCTACTATCCCATTATCTCTATCACATGATCCTTCATCACCACCTAACTGAACTATCCCAACACCAATTCCATATCCCCTTGGTACCCTTACATTCATCCATTGTGGTTTCCTTGCAAAAGAAGAACAAAGAGTATATACCACCCATCCTCCTCCAATTAATAATGGAATCACATCATACTTCTAAAATAATAAACACCCTAGCATTAATCAAATGCTCAAGATCATGAAATATAAAGGCAAAGGCTTAGGCCTTCATGAGCAAGGTATTTTGGAGCCCATCCATGTCAAAGAACACCCATGTGCACAAGGTCTTGGATATATCTATCTAGACTCACTGTCCAAAAATATTGGTACAACCTCCATACATCCTCAACAAGCCTCTTCCAAAAGAATAATAGGCTCTTCCTATCACTCCATCACACCATTTGTCACCACCCCCCCTCCTCCATCATATCACCTCAAAACAACCATATATATTCCTCCTTTGTCCTCCAAGTCCATTTTGGGTCCTATATAGGCCCGGATTTGCACCCCTTATGTAAATTCCCCTTTTACACTCCCTCACCTTAGAAAACTAAATCTGAAGGCAAAATTCCACATCAACATGCTAACTTCGCTCCACTTGGCATTCGTCTTTTATGTTGGTAGAAGAATAACTATCAGGGACACTCGCATGATGCATAGACATCCATGTGACATGCTTAAGTCCTTGATGGATTTCTACATCTGAAGCTAGAAGAGGCATTACACTTCCTATTGGGGTTGATTTGTAATGCCCCTCTTCGACCAATCGACCCAAATATGTCTATTTTCCTAATTCTCCCTTCAAAAATACCCTTCATTCCTTCATTTCATCTCTCTAGGTATTCAATTCATCCTCTAGCAATCTTCTTTTGGTACTCCCTAAGCATTCTAGCATTCACTTCTTGCACTCTTAGCCTTCAAGCAACACTCTTTGGCACTCCATAGAAACATAACCAACACTCCATCAACTCCGTAGAGTAAGTGTGGAACAACACCATTGCAGCAGGGGCTTGAGTCCTCTCATTTTCTCCCCCATTAGCTAGTGAGTTCTTGGTGGAGGTGGTAAGCATTTTCACTCCTCTCCTCTATGATTTGGTTGAGTAGCACAATACTATTTTGTAGTGTTATTTTGTTCTTTCCTTTCATTCTTCCTTTATCATACTTTTCTCTACAGTTGCTATCTTGGCTATCCATGGAGGTGGAAACACCAAAATGAGGGTCTGACTAAGGCATATCCCTATACAACCCCCAACAATTTTCCTTTCTTGTGTGTAGGTGGATGTGTATTTGGAGATAGCTAGCGAACATGCTCCTTTGTGAGATCATTTTTTTCACCCTAGCTTTAATCTGTTTGTTTTATCATATTCAATTGTATATCTCTTATTTTATAGTGTTGTTTTGTTCCCCTAAAAACCATTAGCTAGGTTGTCAGCTTATTTTCTAGCATTTCTCATTGTAATTTTAGTCCTCTGGTTGTATGAATTCTAGCACACTTGAGAGACGCCAGCGTGTCACACTATCTTCTCAGAACTGCGATTTCATCCTCGGGTAGAGAGCTACTTGAGGCACATTATTGAACCTGAAAACTAGCTCGCCTAGCCCCAGAAATGGTTTCAGGCCTATAGAGTGGTTGCAAAACCTTATAGTCCTCATCACTCTCGATCCTCATTTGTAACATCCCCTTAGACTGAGGTAAGTTAGGGAAGCCTTCCGCTCTTGGCCCTCTGTGACTTGGGGCCTTGAACATGGTTTGTCCCCCTCTCTTACATTTTTGGTGAACCTGAAGTGACCCATTTTGGTTCAATTTTACGATATTGAAATCTTCTTTCCTCGTATTCTAGAAGTGTTGTAGGTGAGATTGTTGTGAGTCTTTTTCCTTACAACCCAATCTATGACCTCTAGTAGGCATAGTTGGAAGGTTCCAAAGGTATTGTGTAATGAAACCTAAATCGGGTCACTGTCTTGTCTTGTAACCTTTGGGGGGCTCCAAGAAAGTGTCATTTAGTGTGCGTAGTAGCCTCTTTTCTGAACCAACCTATTCCCTCTACGTAGCTTGTGAGAAATGGTACTAGTATAACCTTCACCTTGCAGGATCTGCTGATGAGATTTAATAGATAACCATCTCCTCTTTACATTCTTGCACGAATCATCGAAAATACTATAGTAAGTGTTCTTATTGACCCAACATCTCAAGTGAATACCATAACTAAGGAGATCATGCTAAGAAATTTTTTCCATAAAGATGGGTACAATACACCTATGAGCATCATCTACATGCACGATGGACTTTCCATACCCCCTCTAGGTAGTTTTATCTTGTTAGTTCTCATTGGACCTAAATTCATGAACCTTTTGTTTGACATTATCCCGAGGTCTAAACTCTTCAGAGTGAAGTTGGGTATCCCCTGGATGGTGGCTATGAATGCAGTTCCCTTGGTTGTGCATAAATGTTTGAAACTCATTCATGAGGGTTCCGTACATGTGATCCATGACACTAGATATAGACCATCGGTTGCATGTGGTAGTTACTCCTTAGATTACTTTTGGCCTACACCCATTGGTCCTCTCCCGCCTAGGAAGGACCTCTTGCACTATATCAAAATTATACGAAAGGGTTCCTAAGGCTAAAATTGAGATACCCTCCATCATCTTATGTTGTTTCTCATAAGGTGTGTTTAAAATTTGATAGTGACACTGCCATGGCACATAGAAGAGAAGCGGTCCTCAGATCCTCCTTATTCATTTTCCCCTATTCATCTCGATGCTTCCTCTCGCCCTACTGCAGCACCATCAAGTTCTGCCCAACATCTGTGTGAGAACCCTATGGTTCTCACTTGGAAAAAGCCTAAGCACCTCATGTTTGAGATTCACGTCCTACCCACAGAGCCTAGGCTCATTTGCTATGGTAGGAGGAAGAGTCCCCGTAGGGAGCCCTCTATGTCTTAGCCTTTGCGGCCTCTCACTGCTTTTGCTCCCAAAGTAATAAATGGGAAGAGGCCTACTATTGAAGTTCTTGAGCCAACTCCCCTTGCTGCTTCTCAAACCGTCCCTCTTGCTCCCATTCAAGAGTCTGTTCCTCTACTAAAAATTGATTGTAGTGGACACTCCCATGGCTGAGAAGGAGCTTTATGTTCCTTCGTAGGCTCCAACCTCTAGCTTGAAGATTCAAAGAAATCACCTTGTGCATGAGCGTAAGCATCGATGAAAGGCTCTCACAATTGATCAAGCTGCTTTATAGAAAAAGGATGAGGAGATGACTACCCCTGTGTTAGGGCCGCTTCCATTCAACCTAGTTTAGTCTCCCCTCCGGCTCTCGCTATGAGTGTGATTGACCCCAAAAGGGTGCAGGTGTTTATCGCTCCTTCAATAGAGTCACCCTTACTAATGTCCCTTCTAGATATCCCTCATTTTTTGAAACCCGTAGATATGCTAAAAACTTTGGTGGTATCTGCTACAATTTTGTCCTCGTCTTCCACTACACCTCTCACCTCGTCTATAGCGAGTTCACACCCCTCGAAAAAAAAAAAGGTAGAGGTTGGTCCTTCCAACAATGGAGGATGAAAGAGGATCCCATCCTCTCCAAAGGTTGGTCCTGCGATGGATTGTTCTATCCTAGTAACAGAACCAGCCCCGACTTCCCCTGAGTTCGTCATTGCTCCGGAATTGTTTGGTGAGCCTAGTGATAAATCTCAAGTGTAGCCTCCCCCATCCATCAATGTAAAACATGGAACTTTCGTAAAGTGCTTGTTTAACTCTTTGGATGAAGTTTTAGCCTTGTCAGCAATCTTCGCAAAATCATTGACCTTAGCTCCACAAGAGCTTAATGGAGGGGGCGTTGTGGGAACCTCTTCCTTAGTCATTGTTGTGGGAGGATCAGAACCTCCTCCCCTTAACATTCCACCACTGTAGGATCATCCTCCCTCCCCCTATGATGATCTAGAGTGTAAAGTGGATGACCTCTTGGTCAATCAGTGTTAGGAGGAGGCCCCTTTTATTTATCTTTAAATTAGAAATGTGTGTGTTGTGGTGTGTTCCTGGATGACCCTTGTCACCCTTGTTGGTTCTTGGATACATGAGTGAATTTTTTTTGTCTTGAACCTTCTTCTATTTGTTTCATTATTCTTCCATGTTTATGACTTGATTTTTGGCAAATTGGGGATGATGCAAAGCGTTCGGGGCATTTAGGCTTCCCTTCCATGTTGACCAATTTTTTTTATTTTTACTTTGTTTTTCGTGCATTCTTCCTGATCTAGTTGGGGATTGATGATCCTTCACCTTGCACTATGATTACCTATTATTTATAAAAGAATGAGTAGATCTGACCCCGTGAAACCAGATCCCCCTATGACCTTTGCTTGTGTTTGTCTCTCTTTTTCACTCTTTTTTCTCTTTCTCTCTTCTTTGCTTGAGTTGTCCCTCTCATGTGTGACAACACTATCTCTATAATGCTTCAATTTTTAGAAAACACATTCATTTCCAACAAATATTTTCTCAAAAGTCTTCATGAGCATTTCTTTTCAAAACTATATTCACAATTTGGACCCCTTATGGAGCATGTTTCCTTCATCATGGGTTCATAAAGAAAGAACTTGAGAACCTTCCTCTGAGGTGGGAACCACTTTGACATTCCCCTTGTGAATTCCTTGATGAAGTGAACATATTTCGAAAGGATTCCTTGATGATGAATCAATTTGAGAAGGAACATCCTTCTTGTACTTTCAAACAACATGTCCTTCAAGTGGACCTCCTCTTCATGCTGGGTTCCCGAGGGACCGCCTTGAAATTTTTCCAACTTATCGATGGTATGTGTGACTATCCGCTTACTTTCCTATGTGGCTTATTTTTGACATGTTATATCTATGGGTAAACATGTCACTTTGCAGGTGACTCTGTAAAGCCACTTCTTGACTCTACACAGTACCCTTCCTTCAGTTTCCTCCATGTGAGAGATCTTGGGGGGTACCTCCCTACAGGTCTATAGGCCTGAAGATTGCTTCCTTTGAGCTTACTCCATGCAAGAGATCTTGGGGGTCGCTCCCCTATAGGTCTACAGGTTTGTAGGGCTCTTTTCATAGTTTCCTTCATGTGATAGATCTTGGATGAAACCTTCCTTGTAGGTATGAGGGTCTGTAAGGCGCTTTTCTCAGTTTCCTCCATGTGAGAGATCTTGGAGGATACCTTCCTTGCATGTCTATGGGTTTGTAAGGCACTTTTATCAGTTTCCTTCATGTGAGAGATCTTGGAGGAGACCTTCCTTGCAGGTCTGAGAGTCTATAAGGCCCTTTTCTCGATATCCTTCATGTGAGAGATCTTGGAGGATACCTTCCTTGTAGGTTTGCAAGTCTGTAAGGAACTTTTCTTGGTCTCCTTCATGTGAAAGATCCTAGAGGATACCTTCATTATAGGTCTGCGAGCTTGTGAGGCTCTTATTTCTCGGGGCTTCCTTCATGTGAGAGATCTTGGGGGTCACCTCCTTTCAGTTCAGTGAGCCTGTAAGATGATTTCATTCTATAACATCATGGTTTTGCAAGATTGTGGAGTCTTTTGTTCTAGCCTATGCTTTTGAGCTCGCTAGATCGCGGTCTGCTTCCTCGATGATTTAGGTATACATTCCTAACCCTAATACCTTTCTGATCTAATTTATCAAAGAACTCATAAGTATTCATGCTCACTAAAGTGGGGGAAAAATCTATAGGAGCTAATTTGTACCCCTTACACAAATTCCACTTTTACACTCCCTCGCCTTAGAAAACCAAATCCAAAGGAAAAATTCCATATTAGCATGTCGTCTTTGCTCCACTTGGTGTTCATCTTTTGTGTTGATAGAAGAATAACTATCGAGGATGCCTGTGCTGTGTGCAGATGTTTGCACAATGCATTTACATCCCTGATGGATTCGTGTGTCTGAAGCTAGTAGAGGCGTTACACTTCCTATTGGGGTCAATTTCTAATGCCCCTCTTCGACCAACCAACCTGAATATGGCCATTTTTCTCATTGTCCCTTCAAAAATACCCTTCATTCCTTCATTTCATCTCTCCAAGTATTCAATTCATCCTCTAGAAATCTTCTTTTGGAACTCCCTAAGCATTCTAGCATTCACTTCTTGCACTCTTAGCCTTTAAGCAACACTTTGGCACTCCATAGCAGCAAAAACAACACTCCATCAACTCCGTAGAGAAAGTGTGGAACAACACCATTAAAGCAGGGGCTTGAGTCCTCTCATTTTCTCCCCCATTATCTAGTGAGCTCTTAGTGGAGGTGGTAATAATTTTCACTCCTCTCCTCTATGATTTGGTTGATTAGCACAATATTGTTTTGTAGTGTTATTGTGTTCTTTACTTTCATTCTTCCTTTATCATAATTTTCTCTACAGTTGCTATCTTGGCTATTTGTGGAGGTGGAAACACCAAAATGAGGGTCAGACTGAGGTAGACCTCTATAAAACTCCTAACAATTTTCCACCTTGTGTGTAGGTGGATGTGCATTCAGAGCTAGCTAGTGATTAGGATCCTTTGTGAGATCATTTTTTTCACCCTACATTTAATCTATTTTATTTATCATATTCGATTGTATATCTCTTATTTTATAGTGTTGTTTTGTTCCCCTAAAAACCATTAGCTAGGTTGTTAGCTCATTCTATGGCAGTTCTCATTGTGCTTTCGATCCTTTGGTCGTACAGATGCCAACACACTTGAGAGATACCAGAATGTCACGTTGTCATCTCAGAATCACGCTTCTATCCTTAGGCAAAGAGCTACTGAGGCACAGTGTTGAACCCAAAAACTAGCTTGCCTAGCCCCAAAATTGGTTTCGGGCATGCTGAGTGGTTGCAAAACCTTATAGTCCTCATCACTCTCAACCCTCATTTGAAACATCCCTTTAGACTAAGGTAAGTTACGACAACCTTCCGCTCTTGGCCCTCTATGACTAGGGTCCCAGAACATGGTTGGTCCCCCTCTCTTATAAGTCCTTATGTCCCTCCATCCACCATCACCCATTCCCCATCTACTACATCTATTTTGGGTTCTTATGTCCCTCCATCAACCCTCACACATCCTCAATATACTAAGTCCATTTTTAGGACCTTATGTCCCAACATCGTCTCCTCCATCTCATCCTCATCATCCCCCCATCCATCAATCACCTATCCCTATCACCCATCATATAAACCCCACTCTCATAATCCTTAATCGGGATCAACAAAGGCACATAGCTATACCTCCTCCATACCATCTCCAAAATCCTACCTCTATTACTCCATTCATGTTTCCTCCACATCATCCATTTCCTCACACCAATCCCATTTCTATTAAAAGCACTTTGGATGCCAAAGTAAAAATTCATAAATCCACACATCCACATAAATCTAAAGGTCCCCATGTTCCCTCTATAGGACATGACAAAGAAAAGAAAAATCCCATCCAAAATTGTAATCAATCACATAGACTACACAAGCCTATTAAAGCAAAAACCCAAACCATGTGGATCCCAAAGAAAAAAGATGCAATGCCTTCAAATGAAACATCCATACTAGCATCCAAAGTTGCTAATCCAAATGCTAACCATACACATCCTACATTTCCTAAATCTATTTTAGGTCCTAATGTCCCAAAATTCACTATCCCAACTCCTCCATTATCTCCACATTCTCCATCCATTGATCTTCCTATCATTTCACATCCCCCCCCATATGTGCCAATGTTGGTCCCGAAAATATTCTCGCATCACACATCCATCCCATCATTCCATCCATACACTCTCCAAAATCTCATCCATTATCCCACATCTCCCCTCCATCCAATCCCTTTAATCCATTCCCTTGCATAATCCATTTGTCCCAATAAGGTTGTACCAACATCCAACAGTCACTTCTAGCATGGGCTCTTATTACCTTGTATAGAACTCAATGCCATAGTACTTCATTCATCCCCTTATTACATATCTTCCAAATCCATTTATCCACATCCCTATTATCATCCGTCTCCATCCTTACACTTTCCAAAAAAAATGAAAAATAGAAAAAAAAAATCGTCCAATGGTGAAAACTTGGCAAACAAGTGCCTTAGATAAGTACCATGATGAAAACCTGACAAACATGCTTAATGTGAAAATCCCCCATCCGGTTTACTTCCACACTTGGGGGCAACTTCATGCTATGCATCCCCTTCATCCGTCCCCTCCATCCCACCTATTTTCCACATCCTACCCATCATATCCCATTTATTCCAATCTTCCCACCCTCCTTGTGATCTTGATAAAGATAGGGGCACCTATCTATACATGCTTTGGACACCTCTTAGTATACATTCCCCTCATCCATACACACAAAAACACAACAGGAAATTAGTGCCTAAAATAGCACCAAATTTTAGTGTATTCGAGTCCATCAATTGGACATGACTCACGACACAAAAGTCGGCGCTGAAAGGTATGCTTATTCCAACGTCGGCTTTTATGTCGGATTTTATGCCGACTTTAGCACCCACTTTAGCACCAAAATTGGCGCTGGAAAAATGGTGCCAGCAATAGCATCTCCTTTAGCACCGGGAATAGCGCTGATAAATAATGTCGAAAATAGCGCCTAAATTAGCGCTCAATTTGGCTTCCAGTTTTGCTTCTGATTTTGCTTCTGGTTTTGCTCCAGTTTTGCTTCCAGTTATGCTTCCAATTTTGCTTCCAATTTGTCTTCTGGTTTTGCTTCCAATTTTTCTTCTAGTTTTGCTTCCAATTTTGCTTCCAGTTTCCGATGAGGGTGCCAACCCGAGTCACAAAAATCCACACATAAAACCAGAGAATCTTATTATATTCCAAATAATGAAATTCTTACATTTAGAGGATCTCAAATCCTCAAGTTCTGCAAAATTATAGAAATTCCCCTTTTCACAATATGCAATCTTCTTTCCCCAAAAACTACCCACAAAAATCAAAAACTCGCCCATAAATAAGCCCTTTCTCCGTTTGGAGCCATAAACAACATTCTAATTATGCACCAACTTCTAGAAGCCCTAACTTAAGATTTGACCATCAGATCTTCAATCATAATACCTTTTTAGAAAGTGGGGCCTAAAGGCTAACCACTTTTGTTTTCCGCCAATTTTTGGGCTCATCCGGAGCCTACAAGTACCTCAAAATTAGCTTTGAATATTTTATAGGGAAAAAAGCAGAAACTGAAACTTGAATAACTTTTGAACCGGGAATTATCTTGATCAGATTCTTTCACCAAAGTGCTTATCTTTCTGTCTTGAAGCTTCCCTTAAATTTATGTTTCCTCACGCCTTCAAATTCACACCTGCTAAAAATAGCAGAAAAAACAGAAAAGAAAATCTAAAAGTTGGAACTTATTGTTCAACGAAAAGGGTATCCAAAAATGCAACAACGTCTACAAAAAGCTAAATGCAAGTAAAGATATTTTTGGGTGATGTAGGATTTCCCTTACACCACTAGATTCTCCTACATCAGTTTCACTTCCAATTTTGCTTCTAGTTTTGCTTCCAATTTTGCTTCTAGTTTTGCTTCCAATTTTGCTTCCAGGTTTGCTTCCGATTTTTCTTCCAATTTTGTTTCCAGTTTTGCTTCTAGTTATGCTTCTAGTTATGCTTCCATTTTTGCTTCCATTTTTTCTTCCGTTTTTGCTTTTGGTTTTGGTTTTGCTTCCAATTTTGCTTCCAATTTGCTTCCAGTTTTGCTTCCAAGTTTGATTCTAGTTTTGCTTCTAGTTTTGCTTCCAATTTTTCTTCTAGTTTTGCTTCCAATTTTGCTTCCAGTTTTGCTTCCAACTTTGCTTCCAAGTTTGCTTCTAGTTTTGCTTCCAGGTTTTCTTCCTAGTTTTGCTTCCAAGTTTGCTTCCATTTTTGTTTCCGGTTTTGCTTCCGATTTTTCTTCTTGTTTTTCTTCTAGTTTTGCTTCCAATTTTGCTTCTAGTTTTGCTTCCAATTTTTCTTCCAAGTTTGCTTCCGGTTTTACTTCTAGTTTTGCTTCTTGTTTTTCTTCTAGTTTTGCTTCCAATTTTGCTTCCAGGTTTGCTTCCAAGTTTGCTTCCAGGTTTTTCTTCCGGTTTTGATTCCAGTTTTGCTTTCAGTTTTGCTTCCAGGTTTGCTTCTGGTTTTGCTTCCAATTTTTCTTCCAAGATTTCTTCTGGTTTGCTACTAGTTTGGCTTCCATTGTTTCTTCCTTTTTTGTTTCTAAAAATACTTCCTATTTTGCTTCCATTTATTAATTTAATGTTTTATTTCAATTTAATTAGTTAAATTTATCATGCCTCTTACATAACTCATATGATTATAGATTAAGTAATTTAATTATTTAACTCATATGATTAAATAACAAGATAATTATTATAACATGACCATCATCTATAATTAAAACAAGTGAGTCAAATATCTATAATTTAATTGAATTTGACAATATCCACCCTAAGCAGTAAATTAAAATCATCATACGTAATAAATATCCATCCAAAATGAATCATCGACCAATTTTTATATATATAAATTGACAAGTCAATACTGATAAGATTATCATCATATATAACTAAAATAAGTGAAAGTCAAATATTCCATTAGATCAATAACATATCAAAATGATACATGTACAAATGATATAAGTAAAAATGATAAATTATGTAACTCAAATTAATACAAGTCAATATGATACATGTCCAAATGATATAAGTGAAAATGATAAATTTCAATATGATACAACTCAATAATATGGTACTCTAGGTCATGAAAATGATACATATGATAGTAACCATGAAAACAGGCATCATAACAATATATCAACAATGATCCATGATGCAGTCTATATGATCATGAATGTCATTGGGTACTACCAACAACTGCCTCATCATCATCACCACTATCATGATCATGATCATCATAACGATATACCAACAATGATCCATGTTGCAACCTATATGATCATGAATGTTGTTGGGTACTACCAGCAACTTCCCTATCATCATCATCATCACCATCATGATCATCATCGTCATCATCATCATTGTCATCAGCCTCGGTGTCTTTCATATCTGTGTCATCATCATCCTCTGCCATGTGATCTATACCAGTAGAACCAATATTTTCTAGATCTATATCATGATAAGGATCATCTTGATCTTTTGGAAGACCTGCGTTTTGCAAAAAAGACATTTAAAATGAAAATTTATTATTTATTTCATGCAATAATTTATTTTTCTGTTATATATCTAATATTACAACATATGAGATGAAACCATAATTATATTACATCATATCAAAGTGCACATACCATAATAAAATTTCAAACTTTTTACAGCTAATATATCATTCCAATGATGTAAAACATGTAACAATTCTAATAAACGTTAGTAAAGATCATAAAAAAATTTGTTATACAATTTAACTATCAACTGTAAATTCTATTACATAACCTTAAGTGCCAACCCTCTACAAAAGAATGAGGATACTGCAAGAAGATTGGCTACAAAGGAATTGGTACAGGAGATGGACATGGCTCTTCCAAGCCATCCACTGAGATGGTTTCGTACAAAAATGTGGATGATATCCCTATTTCTAGAGAGTTCATGATTCAGGTTGATATGGAAAATGATGTTGTTTTGGTACCCATAAATGGCATCATGGTTCCATTTCATGTAGGCACCATCAAGAGTGTTATAAGCCAAGAATATGGAGGGAATTCTTATATAAGGATAATTTTCAATGTTCCAGGTACTGGCTTTAATGCCAACTACATGCCAACATTGAAATACCCTAGCAATATTTGTGTTAAGTAAATTTCCTTTATATCCAAGGATTCAAAGCATATCAACCATGTGGTAAAAATTATTAAATCCCACAGATGATTTGTAGTAATAAAAGAGTCTAAAAAGGCAGAGAGAGCTACACTAGTGACTCAAGAGAAACTTCAGCTTTCAAAAACAAAGGAAATTAGGCTAGAAAACTTGTGGATTAGGCCAACATTTGGTGGAAGAGGAAGAAAGATGACTAGAACTCTATAGGCCCACCATAATGGATTTCAGTATTCAACCATGAGAGTAGAAGAGAGAGATTATATCATGTATCAAAACATTAAGCATGCATTCTTCCAGCCAACATAGAAGGAGATGATTACTTTTCTTCATTTTCATTTGCATAACCATATCATGGTGTGGGAACCAAGAAGACCAAGGATGTCCAATTTTATGTGGAGGTAATGAATGTGGTCCAAACTTTAGGAGGGGCAAGAAGGTCAATGTATGATCCTTATGAAATTGAGGAAGAACAACAAGAGAGGGACAGGAAAAAAAATCAATGCAGAGTTTCAAGGATTTGTCAAATGAGTAAGAGAGCTATGGGAGCAGCCTCGTATAAAATATTTTGAACTAGAGTTTGATATACCATTTAGAGAGCTTGGTTTTCATGGAAGAGGAAGAAAGATGATTAATTTGCTTCATTTTCATTTATATAACCATATCATGGCATGGGAACCAAGAAGACCAAGGATGTCCAATTTTATGTGGAGGTAATGGATGTGGTCCAAACATTAGGAGGGGCAAGAAGGTCAATGTATGATCCTAATGAAATTAAGGAAGAACAACAAGAGAGGAGCATGAAAAATAAAATCAATGCACAGTTTCAAGGATTTGTCAAGTGAGTAAGAGAGGTATGGGAGTAGCCTCATCTAAAAGATTTTAAACTAGATTTTGATATACAATTTAGAGAGCTTGATTTTCATGGAAGAGGAAGAAATAGTTGGTGGAATTACCTTTCTTAGTAATCACTATTAGTGAGATTGAGATTATTAACCTTGAGAGAGTAGGACTTGGGAAAAAGGAATTTGATATGGCTATTTTTTTCAAAGAATTCAAGCGAGATGTACTATGTATTAACACCATGCCTCAATCTTTGCTTGATGGCATCAAGGAATGGCTGAGCTCAATGGATATAAAGTATTACAAAAGAAGAATGAACTTGAACTAGCAGCCAATTTTGAAGACTATTACTAATCATCTAGATAAATTTATTGAAGATGGTGGTTAGGATTTTTTGAATATGGAAGCAAGTGATTCTGATTCTGATAATTCAGAAGAGTCAGATCAAGGATATGAACCCTCTAATGTAGAAGAGGAATCAAAATCAGATAAGGAAGGTTCAGAAGATGAATCTCTTGTGAATTTAGATGGGGATGAAGAAGAAGAAGAAGATTTTGAAGAGGAGGAAGGTAAATAATGGGATGAATTAGAAGCCAAAGCCATAAATGCATATGAGTAAAAAGGAGATGAGTTTGACAATGAAGAGGAAAGGCGATGATGAAAGGTAAAATCTACAAGGAAGTCTCAGGCACCTGATATTAGAGATTCAAGAGGAATGCCTACCAAGAGGCATAAATTCAGATGAATTGAATTCATCTAAATCCTTCTATTATTTATTCATGCACATAAATGGTATAGTTGTTTATGCAAATGATGCATTTATGTTAAATTTACTTACTTTGCTTCATTTTCATTTGCATAACCATATCATGGCATGGGAACCAAGAAGACCAAGGATGTCATGTTTTATGTGGAAGTAATGGATGTGGTACAAACTTTAGGAGGGGAAAGAAGGTCAATGTATGACCTTGATGAAATTGAGGAAGAACAAAACGAGAGGGATAGGAAAAATAAAATCAATGCAGATTTTTAAATATTTGTCAAGCAAGAGAGCTATGGGAGAAGCCTCATCTAAAAGATTTTGAACTAGAGTTTGATATACCATTTAGAGAGCTTGGTTTTCATGGAAGAGGAATAAAGATGATTACTTTGCTTCATCTTCATTTGCATAACCATATCATGGCGTGGGAACAAAGAAGACCAAGGATGTCCAGTTTTATGTGGAGGTAATGGATGTGGTCCAAACTTTAGGAGGGGAAAAAAGGTCAATGTATGATCCTGATGAAATTGAGGAAGAACAACAAGAGACAGACAAGAAAAATAAAATCAATGCAAATTTTTAAGGATTTTTCAAGCAAGTAAGAAAGCTATGGGAGAAAACTCATCTAAAAATTTTTGAACTAGAGTTTTATATACCATTTAGAGAGCTTGGTTTTCATGGAAGAGGAAGAAAGATGATTACTTTTCTTCATTTTCATTTGCATAACCATATCATGGCGTTGAAACCAAGAAGACCAAGGATGTCCAGTTTTATGTTGAGGTAATGGATGTGGTCCAAAATTTAGGAGGGGAAAGAAGGTCAATGTATGATCCTGATGAAATTGAGGATGAACAACAAGAGAGGGACATGAAAAATAAAATCAATGTAGAGTTTCAAGGATTTTTCAAGTGAGTAAGAGAGCTATGGGAGTAGTCTCATCTAAAATATTTTGAACTAGAGTTTGATATACCATTTAGAGAGCTTGGTTTTCATGGAAGAGGAAAAAAGATGATTAATTTGCTTCATTTTCATTTGCATAACCATATCATGGCATGGGAACCAAGAAGACCAAGGATGTCCAGTTTTATGTTGAGGTAATGGATGTGGTCCAAAATTTAGGAGGGGAAAGAAGGTCAATGTATGATCGTGATGAAATTGAGGAAGAACAATATGAGAGGGACATGAAAAATAAAATCAATGCATAGTTTCAAGGATTTGTCAAGTGAGTAAGAGAGCTATGGGAGCAGCCTCATCTAAAACATTTTGAACTAGAGTTTGATATACCATTTAGAGAGCTTGGTTTTCATGGAAGAGGAAGAAATAGTTGGTGGAATTACCTTTCTTAGTAATCACTATTAGTGAGATTGAGATTGTTAACCTTGAGAGAGTAGGACTTGGGAAAAAGGCATTTGATATGGCTATTTTTTTCAAAGAATTCAAGCAAGATGTACTCTACATTAACACCATACCTCAATCTTCACTTGATGGCATCAAGGAATGGTTGAACTCAATGGATATAAAGTATTATGAAAGTAGAATGAACTTGAACTAGCACCCAATTTTGAAGACTATTACTGATCATCTAGATAAATTGATAGAATATGGTGGTTAGTAATTTTTGAATATGGAAGCTAGTGATTCTGATTCTGATAATTCAGAAGAGTCAGATCAAGGATATGAACCCTCTAATGTAGAAGAGGAATCAAAATCAGATGAGGAAGGTTCAGAAGATGAATCTCTTGTGAATTCAGATGGGGATGAAGAAGAAGAAGAATATTTTGAAGAGGAGGAAGGTAAAACATGGGATGAATTAGAGGCTGAAGCCAGAAATACAGATGAGGAAAAAGGAAACGAGTTTGACAGTGAAGAGAAAAGGCGACGATGAAAGGTAAAAGCTACAACGAAGTCTCAGGCACCAGATATTAGAGATTCAAGAGGAATGCCTTCCAAGAGGCATACATTCAGATGAATTGATTTCATCTACATCCTTCTACTATTTATTCATGCACATAAATGGTTTAGTTGTTTAAGCAAATGATGCATATATGTTAAATTTTCTTAATTTGCTTCATTTTCATTTGGATAACCATATCATGGCATGGGAACCAAGAAGACCAAGGATGTCCTATTTTATGTGGAGGTAATGGATGTGGTCCAAACTTTAGGAGGGGCAAGAAGGTCAATGTATGATCCTGATGAAATTGAGGAAGAACAACAAGAGAGGGATATGAAAAATAAAATAAATGTAGAGTTTCAAGGATTTGTCAAGCGAGTAAGAGAGATATGGGAGCAACCTCATCTAAAATATTTTGAACTAGAGTTTGATATACCATTTAGAGAGATTGGTTTTCATGGAAGAGGAATAAAGATGATTACTTTGCTTCATCTTCATTTGCATAACCATATCATGGCATGGGAACCAAGAAGACCAAGGATGTCCAATTTTATGTGGAGGCAATGGATGTGGTCCAAAATTCAGGAGGGGAAAGAAGGTCAATGTATGACCCTGATGAAATTGAGGAAGAACAACAAGAGATAGACAGGAAAAATAAAATCAATGCAGATTTTCAAGGAATTGTCAAGCGAGAAAGAGAGCTATGGGAGCAACCTCATCTAAAAGATTTTGAACTAGAGTTTGATATACCATTTAGAGAGCTTGGTTTTCATGGAAGAGGAAGAAAGATGATTAATTTGCTTAATTTTCATTTGCATAACCATATCATGGTGTGGGAACCAAGAAGACCAAGGATGTCCAGTTTTATGTTGAGGTAATGGATGTGGTCAAAATTTTAGGAGGGGAAAGAAGTTCGATGTATGATCCTAATGAAATTGAGGAATAACAATAAGAGAGGGATAGGAAAAATAAAATCAATGCAAATTTTCAAGGATTTGTCAAGCGAGTAAGAGAGCTATGGGAGCAACCTCATCTAAAATATTTTGAACTAGAGTTTGATATACAATTTAGAGAGCTTGGTTTTCATGGAAGAGGAAGAAAGATGATTACTTTGCATCTTTTTTAATTGCATAACCATAGCATGGTGTGGCAACCAAGAAGGCCAAGGATGTCCTGTTTTATGTGGAGGTAATGGATGTGGTCCAAACTTCAGGAGGGGAAAGAAGGTCAATGTATGATCCTGATGAAACTGAGGAATAACAACAAGAGAGGGACAGGAAAAATAAAATCAATGCAGATTTTCAAGGATTTGTCAAGCAAGTAAGAGAGCTATGGGAGCAGCCTCATCTAAAAGATTTGAACTAGATTTTGATATACCATTTAGAGAGCTTGTTTTTCATTGAAGAGGAAGAAAGATGATTACTTTGCTTCATTTTCATTTGCATAACCATATCATGGTGTGGAAACCAAGAAGACCAAGGATGTCCAGTTTTATGTGGAGGTAATGGATGTGGTACAAACTTTAAGAAGGGCAAGAAGGTCAGTGTATTATCCTAATGAAATTGAGGAAGAACAACAAGAGAGGGACAAGAAAAATAAAATCAATGCAGATTTTCAAATATTTGTCAAGCGAGTAAGAGAGCTATGGGAGCAGCCTCATCTAAAAGATTTTGAACTAGAGTTTGATATACCATTTAGATAGCTTGGTTTTCATGGAAGAGGAAGAAAGATGATTAATTTGCTTCATTTTCATTTGCATAACCATATCATGGCGTGGCAACCAATAAGACTAAGGGTGTCCAATTTTATGTGGAGGTAGTGGATGTGGCCCAAACTTTAGGAGGGGCAAGAAGGTCAATGTATGATCTTGATGAAATTGAGGAATAACAAGAAGAGATGGAGAGGAAAAATAAAATCAATGTAGATTTTCAATTGTTAGTCAAGCAAGTAAGAGAGCTATGGGAGCACCTTCATCTAAAAGATTTTGAACTAGAGTTTGATATACCATTTATAGAGCTTGGTTTTCATGGAAGAGGAAGAAAGAGTTGGTGGAATTGCCTTTCTTAGTAATCACTATTAGTGAAATTGAGATTGTTAACCTTGAGAGAGTAGGACTTGGGAAAAAGGAGTTTGATATGGCTATTTTTTTCAAAGAATTCAAGCGGGATGTACACCACATTGACTGCATTTCTCAATCTTTGCTTGATGGCATCAAGGAATGGATGAACCCCATGGATATAAAGTATTATGAAAGCAAAATGAACTTGAACTGGTGGCCAATTTTGAAGACTATTACTGATGATCTAGATAAATTTGTTAAAGATGGTGGTTGGGAATTTTTGAATATGGAAGCTCATGATTCTAATTCTGGTAATTCAGAAGAGTCAGATCAAGGATATGAACCCTCTGATGTAGAAGAGGAATCAAAATAAAATTTCATGTAGCCACTATCAGGAGTGTTACAAGCCAGCAAGATGGAAGAAATTCTTATATAAGGATAATTTTCAATGTTCTAGGTACTAGCTTTATTTCCAACTACATGGAAAAATTGAAATTCTCTAGAAGTATTTATGTTAAGGAAATTTCCTTTAGATTCAAGGATTTAAAGCACATCAACCATGTGGTACAAATGATTAAATCCCATAGATGATTTGTAGCAATAAAAGAGTCTGAAAAGACAAAGAGAGCTATAGTGGTGACTCAGGAGAAACTTCAGCTTTCAAAAACATGATATCAATATGTCAAACATATGACTATGGTTGATATCCATATTTCCCATCGAAGTGAATATATGTCATTGTTTTTCCTTCGGGGTATCAGGGGATATCAGATGATGTCTCCTCGATACCCCTTAGTCTCTCTGATTTAATACCTTGGGCATGTAATTAATCACCTATTTCATTCTTTGTGTTATCATCTCATCGAGACAACTTTGTTTATATTCCGTCGATAGCAACCGTTCCTCCCGATACCCTTTTCTTTTGTCTGTTCATCACTGTATCGGGGAAATCGTGCTTTTTTCAGCCCGATAGGTTTGTGTCTCACCGATACCACTGTGTACTTTATTATTAATTATCTTCATCATACCATTGTATCATTTCATTGGTGAACAACATTTCATCTTTCCCTGATATACTTTGGTGTCTCTAATATGATTTAATCGAGCTATCAACGAGACAACAAGATGTGTTTTGGTGATATTTTTTTCTTACTCTGATGAATCAAACCTTTTTAGCTCTGTATTCTCTTGTTGACTTGACCATTCGGTCACTAGTCACTTAAGTCATGAATTAAGTCATTAGGAACATATATTTACCAGCCCCTTGCATAGGTTTATTGGTCGCTCGGTGTTATATCGCCACATTTAATTTTTCCTAAGTCGAGCTCGTTTGTAAATCTTGGTCATATATTGTACACCTCGCATGACTTGACAAGTTCTCTTGAAAAGCTTGTGAGGTCTGCAAATGATGGACACATGGACTATTTCATTCACTTGGGAAAGGAGGTGGAGCCCATAAGAGAGAATGATATGGTCTCCAGTCAGTAAGTTTTCATTGGCCAATTAGGTAATGAACAAAGACAAATAAAATTCAAATCATATCTACTTGATCTCGACCATTCTCTATTCCATCTTGGAAAGAGATTGACAAATTCTATTCAAAATTGGATGCACAACTAATTCAACCATTTGCTTTGTGCGAGTGAGTAATAATGGTGGAAAGGACACCAACAACTGCTATTTTTTCAACATTAAAGCACATAACAACTTATTTTCCTCACACAATTCAAGATTGCAAGTAAATTCAAAGCCTTCAGGAGATCGTGCGAAGTATTTCAAGCTGCAACTCAAAAAAATTAGGGTATCCTATGAATGAAATAGCCGTAAGTGAAATTACAAGTTTTATCTTTTAAACAATGTTGATTGAAGGCAGGTTTTTGCTTCTTTCTTTCAAATTGGATTAGCTTGCATGTTTTAATTGCTTTGTTTTGCTTTAAAATTGTGTATAATTATGCTCTTCTATTGTGCTTCAAAATTTGTATATCCAATTTGTGCTAGTTGTTAATTAAGCACTAGGTATTGAGATATCTTGCCTCTAAACCCTAGCCTACTTTAAACCTACCTAATTTTCCATGGCTCCCAAAGCCCGAGGATCTGGTTCTGAAACCCCAACTAGGTTACTCTCTTAGGATATTGTTGACCAACTCAAACCCTCAACAAGTAAGAAAGATCAAGGGCAAGTAATATTTTATGGTCCTAATATTTATGAGGGGTAGTTGGATAAGAAAAACTATATCAAGGATGTTGAAACACCTTTCACTGGATAGCACATGTTCAAGAATTGGTTCAAAAATAGAAATTGTGGAGTTCCCAGTTGCAATACCTGGATATTAGACATGGGAAAAATTTTGGTCCCAAATGTCTATATGGATGTGGACTTGTTGAAAGACATTGCAACAAGGTATGACTCCATTTCTAGGGTAATTAGGGAATTTGATGGTGCTGAGATGGTCAGGATTACCAGAGAAGAAATTGTTTAAGTCTTTGAATTGTCTGAGTGGAATGAAGACATGATCCCTATTGACTAGGATGGTTTTAGGAAAGAGTATGAAAATACCAAGGTCTTGTTCTGAACCACAATACTTCCAATACATATTGTTACCATGGGATATGGAAAAAATAAGAGACAAATAAAGATTGGAAAAGATGAGAGGGAACCTTTCCCTATGAAATACTTTGCTAAATACTTTAAGAAGACCTTCTATTACTTTTACCAAATCATTGGTTTTGATCCACCAAAAACTATGTCAAAAGAATATATGTACATGGTAGGACATATCACACATGGAGCTTTCAATGTGGTCTATGATTATGCTACTTACTTGGCAGAGCATATGCACAAGGTTTGGTTTCTCTTAAGGAAGGAAAGAATTGGGTTCAATTCTGGTGGTACTCCCTTTTAATGCATATGTTTCTATACAAGGGAAGGAAATACTTTGGTAGAGATATGTCATTGAAGATGAAAGAGGATGGTCTTGAGTTTCCAATTCAGTGTTGGACCAAGATTCTGGATAGACATGATAAAAAGTTTGATTGTGTGGTCTTTCACAATGTGTTTTCCTCCAAGATGAGGAGATCCTTGGTTCATGATCCACCAAGGATCCCAAAGGAGATTCATGATTTCTTGAGACCTATGGAAAGGAGGTCTGAATTGCAAATAACTCATAATTTGGGAGATATCATTCCCTATCTAGATACAACCATATTCAAGGTATATGGGATACCTATCAATACTTATGTGCTACCAAGGGATGTATCTTTACAGATTCGATTTATTGAAATAATGAGACAACTAGGAGCTGCACAAATAGCATATTTTACAAAAAATTGGAAGGGGTCTTTCTTTCATAAATGGACAACCTTTGCAGACTTTGTGATGGTTAAGGGAGGGTGGAAAGATTTTGTTAAGATCTTGGAACCCTATGACTTGAGGATAGTGCACCCTAGAAACCATGACCCTGAGGGTTTCATTGTTGCAGTAAAGGAAAGGATAGGGACTAGTGTATTTGTGCATAAATTCTACTACCCTAAAGATGTTATCAAGAATATTTTGGATTTCAAGGTGCAAGAGGAAAAGAAGGCCATGTATCTTGCCTTCCAAAAGATAGTTGAAAATTCCATGAAGTCTGATCCAAATATCAGGGGAGAATGGGGAAGAGTACAATATGTTTTCGAAAACTCTGAAAGTGTTGTGGGTGTATTAAGAAGGGAAATAATAATTAAGGATAAAGGGAAGTCATTGGTGATAGAAGATGGGCCATTTGCACATGACGAGGAAATACCTTCCTATGAGCCTCCAAAAAAATCAAAATATACTCTAGGAGGAAGGAGTTTGTTAAGAAATAACAAACATTACCAACCCCTACTACCTTAGAACAGTCAAGGGAAACTTCTCCAGCTAGGTCAGTTTCATCACCTCCTAGACAGGCTCCACCTGTTGTTATTGAGATTGATTAACCCCCAAAAGGACCTTCTCCATCAAAGTAGCCACCGACCAAGAAGCAAAAAGTTGAGGTGAGAAAAATTGTTGACTACCTAAACACTAAGGAAGAAGAAATATTAATCACTCCTGAGGAGATGCAATAGGGAATGCCTTCTCCTCCAAGGGAATTTGTAGCAGATACTGCAAAAAGTAGCCTTAGATTGGGAAAATATGAGTTGAGTAGGAAGGGCTACTTGGATGACTTGAGACATGAAGCTTGTAAGGAATTTATGGAGGATGACTCTTTTATTAAAATAAGAGCATTTAAAGATTTTTCTTGGAGGGCTAAGGTTCCAATTTATGTCGAGAATGTAGCCAAGGAGAGGAGTTTACATCCTGAACTCCCTGAGAATTTTATAGAAGCAAATGTAATGAAAGCCATGAAGAAGGAATTTCAAAGTATTACAGTTGAGGAAGGAAGGGCGCTTGTGTAGAAAAAAGGAGTTCTATTATTTCCCAAATGGGACATTGTTGATGTTGTTGTATTGGACACCATAAGAAGAACTAAAAGGGCATTATTTCAAACTGAAGAAGAAGCTAGGTTGGCAATCAATGGATCATAATGTAGTGAAGAATGGGATGCGTTGGCCATTTGGTCATTGTCTACGAGATATAGGAAACCAGTTGTGGTAGAACCAGATGACTTTAGTGGATAATTGGTTATAAGAAGAGTTGCTGAAACTCCAGCTCTAGAGGTAGCAGACATGACAGTGAATGTTGCCAAGTTTTCCAAAGCAACTGAAGAAATTTTAACTACTGAAAGGGACTCATTCAGAGGACAGTATAATGATCTTTTGGTTGAATATGATAAGATTCAACAAAGAGTTGTTGAGCTAGAAATAGAGCTATCACTTTGGAAAGGGAAAGTGGAGACGTTGAAGTCTCAAGGAAAAACTAGCTCAAGCCAAGCTGCATCGACCATTCCAGTGGAACATTCCAAGCCTTCTCCTTTTTCAGAACAACCCATGACCATAATACCATAAAACTTGGGCCAAGAGCCACATGCAACTAATGAGCTTACAAGGGAGCAACTACTTCAACAAGTTGAGGTACATAAGAAATTGCTTGAGAAAACTCAAAATACAATGTATGAGAACAATTCTCATATTGTTCATACAGTACTCAAACATATGAACAAGAGGATTCAAAGAAAATTAAATATTGTTCATGCAAATTACTCTTCAATGTTACAAGCAATAAGGTTGTACCAAAGGGATAGGGATATAGATATCCAAATCTTGGATAAGTGTATTCCAAGGGTTGGTGATTTGAAATTCATGGCAGTGGGGGCTAAACAAAAGGAAGATAGATACCCCAGAGTGATCCAAGTCTACAAATATGTTGATGGAATTAAGGAAAAAAAGTTATATGGATATGCTGCTCTATTGGAGTAGAGGATTAGAGAACTAAAGGCTAAGTATGATGATGTAGAGTTGACATTACTGTCAAATATCCAATATGCATATGATGAGGTAAAGCCTCTACAGGTGTGGAAGGACCAAATGGATACCACTATTGCCTCACAGGCAGTTCTGATTTGTGAACATGTTGATATTGCTATATTGAAGGATTCTCTAGAGAAATTGTCTTTCATTATCAGTTTCTTAAAGGATTTTGATAAATATTCAACTTCAGTGATGGTGAAATATGCTCCATATAGAACAAAGATGGATGAAATCATTAATTTCAATTGGCCATCTGATGATGAATATGAACAATGGAAATATATTTTTTATTGGTGAATTTTATTTATGAGCACAAAGATAAAGTACACATACATTATGGTCCAATGAGAGGGTGACATGTGTGCAACTTGGCTTGAGGCTTTTTTTTCTCCCTTATTCCATAAAAGGAAATTCAAGTCCAATTGTACAGGTCTTTTGTTGAATTCTAGAGCTGAGTATGCAAGTAGAAAGCACATAGCAAATGCATTTTGAGTCGATGTCTTAGGTTTTGAGTTAATCTAGCCAATTTTATCAATTGTATAGTTTCTAAAAATGTTTGAGTTAAATATGTAAGTCTCATGAGGTCATTGTCTCTCCATTCATACATTTTATATGAATTATTAATGAGAATGTAATCAAATATCTTTTCATTAATTTTCATTGTTTTCTAACTTTATGTCTTAGAGTAAAGACGAGGTCTTATTCACCCTTTATGTAATATCATAAAGTTCATTCTTGTTAGCTTGATTGCTACAATGATTTACACAAGAAGACAAGAAGACCAATAGAAATCAAACACAATAAACAAAGTACAACTATAACTGTTTGTCTCAAGTATCACTCTATAACCTCTTCAAATATTATTGAAACTCAACACATTAAATGAAAATTGACATATTAACACAATAATATCCAAATGAGTTATTGAAAGTCAACTATTAATACCTCGATCTCCATCCAAATTACAAAATCGGTCCAATTTTTGCTTTGTAACATTTCCTTTTCATATTGCTTTGGATGTCAACCATATTTCTCCTCTTGTCAAAACATGGCACATGGACTAGTTAAACTAATTAATATGAAATAATTTAATTTTTCATAGGAAATAAAAAATAATAATTTAACATATTAAATATACTTACAAATGAATAGATCAAGGCCTATAAACCTTTCTAGCCACTGTGATGCGTGGCACAAGTTTTTGAAGCCTAGCCTTGGAGGCCTTGTCCTGAAACATATACTAATTCAATTTAACTATGCATAAATAAAATTTAAAAATCGTTTCATAAATTTGATATAATCTTATGAGAAAATTCAAATACCTGTGTTCTCTCCTCACCGGACTTCCTCCGTGTATCAAACTTCTCATATGATTTTACAAGATCTTTCCATACTTTGAAACTTACATCAAGTGGATTTTTGTATCTTCTTTGTTTGGTTGCACCGAAATCTCTTGCAATTTTGAGACATTCATAACTTTACCTTCTTCACAGACCAACCTGTGCCAAATTTAGTCTCCATGTCATTGATAACTTCTTTTTGCAGGTGTATGGGTATCTTTGAGAATGGAAAATGTAGATGGTCTTTGAACTATTGAAGGCATGATTCCTTCAACCTATTCACAAAGTCTTTTTCAGCATTTGTCATTCAAACTTCCCCTGAAACCACGTTGTATTCTATCTTGGTATTGTAGCTACCAATACAAGATGCAAAACTTGGTGTGGTGGAAGAAGTCTATGTCCCAGGAGTGGCTGGGACAGTGGAAGTCTCTACTCCCTGTTCTACATTCCTAGAGTTTATTGTTATTGATTTCCTCTTAGATCTTTTGCTCGATCTAGGACTACTTGGAGAATCAATTGATTCCCTTTGACATGGTTGATTTGGTTGCAATGATAGACATGATTCAATATATCATTTTTCTATGTATCTGGAAAGCATTGTCCACTCCACAACATCCAATTTTTTCACTACCTCTACCCCCAATATGGAAGCCAATGCCTCTTTATCTTTGTCAGTCTCAAGTCCCTATATATATATATATATAAAAAAAAAAAAATTCTTCTTTTAAATTTAAAAATAAAAATAAAAAATGAAAAATGAAAGAAACAATGGAAAAATTTACAAATCTATAAATTGACAATGAATTACCTCATTATGGCTAGAGCCCGCTCCATTTTTTCTCTTCCCTCTATTGCTTGACATTTTTAGGTGACTTAGGGCAAATTATTTTCATCCAGTCTGTGGAGGCAAACAAAGTACACACTGCCTAGTATGAAAGTACACACTATCAAGAAAAATAATTCAGATATGTTTGCAATGCAAGGAGCATTTTTATGCATAACTACAGTCAATCATTGTCAAGTACAATTCATATATGTTTGCAATTCAAGGAGCATTTTTATGCATAAAAATGGCATCACAAAGGCTGATTGAAATTTTAATGAAGCGACATCATGTGGATCAAATCCAATCAATCAAGGTTTTAAAGCAACTTCACATTTGCATCTACTGTCAACATATAAGTGGTTTTTTTACTTTTCTTAAAAAATTCAAGGCCATATGGTGTTTCTCTCCTTTTTAAAAGAAGTTTTAAAATTTTAAACCCCAAATGGTTTTTGACATTAAAAATCCCCAAAAAAGAATTAGTTTAAGGGTATATGTTGAGGATTACATAATTTTTTATTTTCAGTATGCCTTAGCCCTAGTGAAAACCTTACTTTTTATGGTTTCCAAATATCGTAAGAGAATTTGTGTGGCACAAATGGCACAATTGTTCCTAAACTATAACAAAATCATAGAATTTTTGTGGCTTTGAATGCTATGGAAGTATTTATCACTTCAAATGGCATTTGGAAAAGGTGCCAATGCATGATTTTTGTAAAATTTGACAAGAATACAAACCAATGAGCACAAGATTCAAAATCTAGGTGATAAAAAAAATCACACTAGATAAATGCAAAAGGACAATTTTTTGTAGGATTTGTGAAGAATGCAAACCAATGAGTATAGGGTACCTAACCAAATTCAATTCATTTTAACACAACATACGGGCGAAATAAAAATTAAATCTACTAATTTTTTTGATAAGTGTCATATATATACCTACCTATACTAGAGGATTCCAACTACTGATGCAAATCGTACATGATACAAGGGAAAAAAACAAGTCACACTAGCTAGAAGTAAAAACAAAATGATTACCACGTGCGGCTCCAACAATCTCTTTACTCAAAAAACTCTATGAAATCTCCAGATGCAACTTCCAGGTGAAACCCTATGGTGGATGAGAAGAGAGCTTCCAGAAAGCTTGATGGAAAAAATGACATGTAGAAGAGAAAGCTCGATGGAAAAAATGACACATTTTTCCAAACTTTTCAAATGTTTTCGTGGGGTTTTTTTATTTTTCATTTTGATTCATTAGTCGATGCTATAGTCTTCGAATTTAGCACCAAATTTGAACCCTAAATGTAATATCTTTGGGGTGTTAAAGGTGACGCAAAGTGTGCCTAATTTAGTGCCAAATTTGAACCCTAAATGTAATCTCTTTGGGGTGTTAAAGGCGGCGCAAAGTGCACCTAATTTAGCACCTACCTATGAAAAATGATGTATTTTGCATGGAAATCAATAAATAAATTCCATTATTTTTATTATTTAATTTTGAGCATTTATTTTAGTGGTGTTATTGCTCTCAACTCTTTATCCTAGGCAAGTAATATTATTTATTCATTTTTATTTAATTAATTTACTTGGGATATTTATGTGAGGCATGTTATTCTTCCTTACATAAATTCATGAACCAAACATTCTTAAACACACTTAGGTTTCATCCTTAGAGTTTATCCTTCTACATTAAGGTTATAAATCTAACATTTTTAAGTAGATATGATTTATTTTATACTTTATTATGGCTTGGATGCACCCATTATCTATGTTTCATTGCTACTATCTTGATTAGGGTTTGGGATTTTTCTGTGTAATCTCTTTGATCCCACTAACCCAGCCTTATTTAATGTATTATTGATAGATCATTCATCATGTATTATCATATATATTTTTCTATTGCCTTTATCCATGCATATATTACATATTTTTACACTTTGTTAGGTCTCAGCATTCCATCCTTGATTAGATCTCATCATTCCATCCTAAAGTAGGTTTCAATCAAGAATAAGTAATCCAATCTCTAGTTTTCAAACAAAAAATATCTACAGTTTTAATGAATTTGTGGAAGAAGTGTAAGGTAGAGAACCAACTAAAATTATTAGTAATAGGTTTTCTTTCATCTAGGATAACAAGGGACCATGGAAGGGATGTTCAACTAAAATTATTAGTAATAGGTTTTATTTGTAGTCAGCTTGTAAATAAATGTCTTTTTGATGTGAATTTGTAGTCATCTTGTAATCATAAGATTTGACCTCTAGTTGTCAAGATTTCACATGTAAACTTTTTGTGAAGAGAAAAATGTTGCAATGTCCTATTATTTTTCATAATGCATCTTAAAGAAAGGTGAGCGTATTAACAAGATAATTTCAACAATATTCTCTTGGTGTACAACTGTTATGTGACTATTGTCATTGTTGTGTATTACAGGATCGAGAGGAGGCCATGGATAGAGGACGTGGACAACGTAGAACTACTAAATAGTAGAGAGGAAAGTGAGTGGAAATAGATATGACAATGAAATATGCAGATACAATAGAGGTAAGAAGAGAAAGAAACCTCAACAAAAGGAGGAAGGTGTTTATGAATTCACAAATGCTACAACATAGAGGAGATAAAGTCATTTTTTGTCCATGAGGCCTTTGAGGTCAAACTTATTGGTTGAAAATGCACAAGAATGGTGATTAAATGTGATTCTATGATCAAGGGAAAAGTTTGAAAATTAGGATGGCCAAAACATGATATGAATATGTCAAATATATGACTAAAGCGAGCTTTTGTGTTGGATAGCACATTCCTTGAAATGATATAATTGGTGCACTAAACATTAATTACTATGTTGTGTATTATAGGGGCGAGATAAGGCCATGGCAACAGATCGTGTCATATCAAATGAGGACACAATGGATGAAGTGGGACATCAGGTACTCAAATTTTGACTTAACTTAGGAAAAAATGATCTAATGACATTTTTTGATACGTCCATTTTTTTCACAGTATTATTGAAATTTATAATGTATTATCCAATCTTGACATAAATTAATGCATGTTGTTGATTATTTTAGATGAAGATTGGAGAAAATATAGAGCCTGAGCATTCAACTAGCAAAAGAAGAAGATATGTACGTGGACATGGACCGAAAACTATTAAATCATGTAGATGACAGTGGGTGGAAGAGGATATGACAATGAATCTTGCAAACACAACAAATGATTGCACTGAACAAGAGGTTGGTCAGGACTATAGTACATGGGAAAGAAATAATTCAAACGAGAAATTGTACAAAGAAATTACATATATGATGAGCTTCCAGTCGGTAGTATACCTCCTACAATCGATTCAAATCCAATAGGATTTGTGGTAAGGAATTTTCCAATTTGATATAAATAACATGTATACTTTGTTAAACATTTTTTTATATTATTTAAATAACTAATTTTTTTCTTAATAGATACTTGCAGGATAAATTTTGTAACGCCTTGCTGTGGAACCTGAAAAATGTTATGTCATGCATGCAAAACAACAAAAATAATTTATAAAAAAACCAAATAACATGTGACAACAATATAACATAATCGTTTTAGGGTTCCACAACTACACTACTAAATAATAACATCATAATGCGATAATAACCATAAATAAATAGACTCATGAGAATAGTCAAGTCCAGATATATACATCAAGAGTTACATAACAATAATTGAGATTGTGACAAATCTCATAACAGTACAAGTATCACTACAAGGAAACCCATGTACATCATGAGTGCAATACAATAAAGAATGAGATCAAGAAAAGATGACGACCACATCCACGAACTCGTCCAACGAATAACTCCATGAAAGATGTGTAACCAGGATCCTACCAAGAACAAGCAAGTCTTGAACAACACACCTGCAGGGGACCCGATGGAGAATGTGGCACGTTCCTCCCAACCGTTTGGAGCTCGAAAGCCCAACCCCCGTGCTAGGAGATAGAACAGGTCCTCAAATCAAAAACAGACAACATGAAGAACATCACACAATACATGGTCGACTCACATGACATCACAATGACAAGATAACTGACATACTCCCAGAGGTGACTCACAATCACAAGTAACTCAACACAAGAGAACTAACAAGTGTACAAGGACAAGAGTTTCATCACACAAGCTCGAATGGGTTACCCAATGGGATCTTCATAGGTTATTGACCCCCTCACTTGGTTAAACCCTGGAAACCTCAACTGATCCCCGACCCCCACTCTCACTCATGCGGGATCAACATACCTTTTGAAGGGACAAGATAGCTGATCTTCACCATTCCAGGCCTTCCCACTCATCCCAAGCCCAAACGAGCACTTGAGTCATGAATGAGGCTAACTTATCTGAATTAATATGAGATGCTACCCTAAACCCCTAAAAGCTTAATTTAATTATCACTTGGTTAACACACTTCAGAGAGGTTACCCCTGCAACCACTTCCAGGTCCGGCCCCTATTGGAAGCCACTCCTCCTAAGGTACAAATCCTCAAAAATATTTAAACAATAAGACAACATGCATGCAACATGAACTTCGTACACAAGGAATTAAAATCAACCAAACAAATAAATAAAATTAAATGACATAACATGCATGACGAAACTTTCGCAAATACGTACTCTCATAACATGGAATACAAATTTCCCAAAATAGTATCACATAGGCATAACATGCATGGACCACGTTTCAACTCAATAACAAGACAAAGTCTTCATAAAGATTTAAACATAATTCATTCACATAGACAACAATTCAAAATCCTCTGGGGAACATTACACTGAACACCAAACTCTAATACAAAATAATATTATCAAGTAGGAACATTTCAGCGTAATTTACAAATCTTACTCAAGAATTCCAATTAACACATTTACAATTTAACATTTAAGTTAAATGAATGCCAAAACCATAAAAAACTTTCCTCCATCATTGATACTTCTAATACTCAATCTTAGATAGGATAAACTTAAATATTAAAATCTTCATTATCCAAACACATATATTTGATCATTAAAAGAAATAAATCAAATAACATAAGATTCATCTTTATTAATTTATTACCCCTTTCTTATTTACTACGTTGAGAATCTAGCCAATAAATCTTTTCATTAACCAAGTACCTTAAGCATTAATAGACTTATTAACTAGAGTCACATTCAATAATTACGATTAATAAAGAAAAACTACAAAATAAACATTGTCATTTGTTTTGATAATTATAACATTTCACACTTACATTAACTATATTTAATTAACACATCAAATTATAACCAACGCTTTTGTGATTTAACTAAAACTTAAACAAGAGAAACTTTTATTTATCTTGATTAATAACTATAGAATTATATTCTAATTTAAGTACATACATACATATATACTTATGCACCCATTATATTCTAATCTAAGAATATAATATACTTATATACACTTTATATTCTAATTAAAATTTACTTTAAATATACATTGTTAATAATGATTAATTTCCTCAAAGAACTATATATAAAAGAAGATTTTTATTAAAAACCTTATCATATATTTCAAGTGACAAATATCCATAAAAGAACTAATCTCAAACGTAACCTAATCTTGTTTTAGTAAAATAACAACTCAAGATCTGTCGATACCGACCAAGGACACCATACGCTAGACTCAACGTCTAATGGCTACTAAAGGCATACATCTGACATGCAGAACGGACTCAAGGAACTCGACATCAACTCAGTTACTAAAGTTGACGGCTCTAGCATGCAAGGTAAACATATATACCGAAGATAAAACAAGGAGAAACTCGGCTCAACCAGGAGTACGCAGCCGACCAAACAATTAAGCAGAAGAGTTTCGTCAGAGATAAAACAATGATATTAATCTCCGGAAGAGTCATGACCTCACTTCACAAGGGTAACAGAGAAAGATCAAATATGCTGGCTACCACAAAAGAATAATGCCTCCATAAACTGATTAAAAACGTGAACAAGGGCAACGCCACTACAATATAAGAAGACAGAATAAACCAGTCAAGATAAACTTGAGAAATAATAATATATGGACACGGTTTTAAGCATTCATGCAAGCGAATTAACTGTAAGAGGAGAAGTACAGGCTTGGAACGGATACACCAAAGAAGAATGCAATAAAACGATACGCCAACGATGCTAGGAACCTATTTGGCATGCAACAAACATAACTAAAGGAGAATTACGCCAAGATTATGTAGAGAACATGCGAATTCAGTGAACAAAAACACAGATACAGTTTGGAACCGTGCAACGGTAGAACTCAAAACGAAAAAGGAAGTAACAGAGTTACCAGAGCATTAAGAATTCAAATGGAGAATCGACAGAAAGTATACTAAATTGGTATAAGTAACAATTAAAATATTATAGAGCATAAACTGCTGGCATCCATAGACACACACATCATCCACGAATTCAATGAAACAAACATGAGTCATATTCTTTCAAGTTTCAACATGCTGAGAACGCCAGGAGTCCGAATGATAACCTCAATTACCGACAGAAAAATTAAGCCAAGATCTTTATCAAGGATACGCTAAAAGATATATCGGCATATATACATATAACATACATTAGATTTCCAGGTTACCCAAGTTTTCAAGGAATAAAAACTATCGACCAATAAGACAGGAAATAATTGGTAACCGATTAAAATAACACAGAACAAGAAATAAAGCCAATTTGTGAAGGACGGTCTAAATGACAATATTTTCCAGGGGACTATCAAGAGGAAACACAAAAATTTATGAACAGGGAAGTCAACAAGACAAAGCTTAAACAGGTACATACAATGATAAAAAGGGGAAATACATGATCCACCAATTCTGGGTGATATCACGAACTCAATGAATTTACAAAGTTTCAGACGAATACATAATTCGTCTGAACTAATCTGCAAAGTTCCCATCAATCATTTATTTCATATCAGATCAATCACTATTGGTACAATGTTTTCATTTCCTTATCTATCTTGCTACAATTTCAACAATTTTGACAAAAATATTTCAGTTTTCTGAGGTGCATGCAAGTTTTGGAGAGAGATTTTCACAAAATTTCACACAAAGTTTTTCAAGTAAAAATCTGACAAACTTTCAACAAAACCCAAAGAATTTTTAATGAGAAAAACCTGGTATGTTCTTTGAAATTGAGAAACGATGAAGTGGAAGCTCCAAGATTCAACACGTGCAAATTTCACCATGCATACACCGTCTCAAACAATCAAATTTTCAGATTTTTCAATCAAACCCCAATAAAATACCCAGACAATATCCTTTTGGTGAAAGCAATATTTTTCTCCTTCCTTTTCGAAAATCAAAACCCGTGGGTAAAAAGAATGATCTTTTCTAAGTTATATTATTTTATTTTTTAATTTCCAAAGACAACAAAAACTTTAACTCCTTGTTAAGCATGCATCAGTTAAACTTTTAAACATCTAAATGATCAAAACCAGATATTTACAACATTAGATCACAACTATCTGTTCTATTTTTTAAAACGTCAAGATGCATAATCAAATCAATTTACAATTAAATAACCTTTTCGGAAACAAGATATTTTAATATTTCACTTTAATCACTTAATAAACTAAGAATAGCTTTTCTGATTTAAATATTTCATTAAATCAATAAAGCAACATTACTATTTTCATTAAAACATTAAAATAATCTAAATTAACATTATGAAAACATAATAAGTACAACATTACATAACGACTACAATCACACAACAAATAGGTGACAAGACATAAGGGTGATGACAGATACTCATTCTTTTTAGAACGATGGTTAAGGACAAAGGACAAGTCTATCTCCCATTGATGATTCCATTGGGTCATGGCACGCTCAAACCTGACAAGCAGGTGGAGTTGAAGCATGTATCTGAAAGCTGCATAACACTGCACGATTAATCGAACATGTATAAATATGAAAACACATCGTGAAGAAGAGTCGCGATGTAGAAGGGCACTCACGGATGAGTAATGTTAAACCGTCTCCTTCACCAACTGATGTAAACATATAACTAACATAATATCATCATGTATACAACAAAACAACATAGATATTCACCATAATAGTGTCGTCTCATGAAAATAAACATCACATTATATGGTAAAGTGTATCATCAACTGAATTTCACAAATGGTCATGTAAACCATGACATAAAGCATCGAAACAACAAAATGTCAAACATCTAACTGCTAACAGTATCTCAAAATACCTAAAATAAAAGTGTCATCAGGAGGGTCACTACAAATTTCTTGGTTTAAAGTTTCCTGGATCACCGAGTTCTAGCCTAGAGGGCAATGATCATTTATCAAATGATACATCTAACAAAAATATGTGCCAATATACTAGCTCAGAAGATGAGGAATTGATGAAAACAAGTCACAGAACAAGAACCGGTTTAAAGATGCATAATTTTCTTAAAGACAGGGGAAGGTGGACTACATACCCTAGGAGAATGAATGTGATGGAGATGATGACGTGCCCTTAATTTTGAGATCAATTTACAAAGAGACATTTGATTGTCGACTATATTGCGCTTGGCCTAGTGATCAACAACTACCTAGAGTGTATGAGGTGTTTCAATTTTGGGGATACAGCTACATGATACGACCCTCCAATATTCATGGAGTGAATCTAGGCCTCTTTATTGTTGAAAATGTACATGTGGGATCTAAACATAGAAACAATTCAAAAAAAACCACTAGGAGATTAATGCCATATTATGGTCCATCATATTACAATGGTGAATGGAGAAGGCTAGCAGAATATAAGCCTAGCATGTTAGCATATGGTCTAAATTTGAATATGTATACACATCATCTCCAATTGGAAAGTGGAAAATAAATTAATAGAGGTCATCTTATTTATATAGATGGGTGTACATACACACACAAAAATATTGCAAGATTTATAAATAGTAGTAAGGGAAGGGACCCTGCTGTAAGACCGAATTATCAATTTGTTGAGGTTATAAATGATAAAGATGGAGATATGAAAAGAGAGGTTGATATATTGATAATGGTTGAGGCTATTATGGACCTTACCATTGGGGATGAGTTATTTATTGATTACCCCTTCTTAAAATGCACTCCTGCGCGAAAGAAAAGGGAAGAACAAGGTCTCCATAAGGATGTTCATACAGAATAATAAATGAGTGTGGTCTGATGTTTTATAAACTATATTATCAAAATTGGGTTTTATTTAAATTATTGTATAAAAATGGTAGTCTATAAAATAATGTACCATTATTCAATTGATGTATATATGTCCATACAATTTATATTTATATTTTTTAAGACATATTTGATTATATTTCTTTGAAATTGATACATTTATGATTTATCCAATTGTTTCCAAACATTAAATAATGCTTGTGTTTGTTGATAGGAAGAAGATGTTGATGAAACACATACTAATACCCAAGATCCAACTGGGTTATTAATATCTGAACATGATGATCCAAACCATCCTTTAAACCATACCAAGGCGAAAAGAGCAAGATTGAAGAAAATGCTACCACCTAAGAAATTTGAAGAGCTGATGAGATTCACATACACTGATGACATGCCACCTAGCCTTAATGATGATGATCATGGTAGTGAAAATGCAGTGCATGAAGAAGGATTGAATGAAATGCTTACAAATTTCTTTGGGGATGGAAACAATGATGACAATAATGATCATATGGTTGACACTAACGATGATAGTAGGGGTAATTACCACCAACATAATGTTGATGATAACAACCTGAAAGACTCCATCAAGCAAGCATCAAAGACACCTGTGTTCAAATCGGGTGCAAGAAGAACCTCAAAACTGACATGCACATTAATATTGTTAAAAATCAAGTCACTATTTGGTTGGTCAGACAAAGGATTCACTAACCTACTAGAGTGAGTTGAAATCTATTTCTTACTTTGCATTGTCAATTGGTGTACATAGTTCGTAAAAATTCATCAACTTTGTTTGTATTTCTTTAAGGGGATTTTAAAACCATATATTGTATATAAATAGTCCTAGTATAGATTGACATATCAAACATGTTCATCATAAGTTAAACATTCAATTGATTTAATCTCTAGCAATCTTACAAGGCACTAGAAACTAAAATATTCCCCGAAGAGAATGTGTTGCCATAAACTTGTAGAGAGGCGTGTTTGTTGTTGGTTGAGTTGGGGATTAAATATAAGAAAATTAATTCATGTAAAAATGATTTCATTTTATACAAAGATGAATATCAAAACAAGGTAGAATGCTCTGTATGCAAAGAAAAGAGATATCGTATAGATGTACAATGTCCTACAGTTCTAAAGAAGGTTTTACACCACATGCCAATTATACCTAGACTTCAACTAATGTTTTGTTGCAATTCACTTGTATAATTGATGGATTGGCATGCAAAGAATAGGAGTAAAGATGGATTCATGTGAATTCTAGCCAACGCCAAAGCAATGAAACACATAGAGGAAAAATGGCCAAAAAATTGAAAAATGAACCCCGTAGTATCAGGTTTGGTCTTAAAATGGATGGAGTGTGCCCATTCTCTTTTTGAAGCTCAAATTATAGTGTTTGGCCAATCGAATTGATAGTATACAATATTCCCCCATGGATGAGTGTTAGAAAGGAGCACCTTATGCTGACTCTCATTGTTTAGGAAAACATCAAGTAAAATACATGGATGTTTATCTTGTGCATTTTATTCATGAGATGCAACTGCTATGGAAAGGCATAAGAATGTATGACATATCATGTCCTCCATCAAATAGGTCTTTCATGTTGTATGGTGTGCTATGTTGGACTATTCATGGTCTCCCAGGACTTGGTATTTGTTCTGGTAAGATAAAATATTTACGTATTTACACTCATAATTTATTTTCATCCCAACTTTCATACTTAGTTTTATACTATTTTTTGATGTTATTAACATTACTTGTTGAATTGCAGGGCTTCAAACAAAGGGGATATTTGCATGTCGAAGATGTGCAGAACAATTTCAAGGGCGATATTCTAAAGATCTACATAAATTTATTTACGCAAACAACAGGTTTTTTCTACCACTAGATCATAGTTTTAGAAATCACTTGAAGAATCAATTTGATTAAAAAGTTGAAAATAGAGGCCCTCCCATGATTATGGGTCCAAGTGATTGGCTTAAGAAGTATGAATATGCTGAATTGAAAGCTTGGGAGGATTGTTTTGATCGAGGTGATTCAATTGAAGAACCAGAACAAGTTGTAGTTAATATGCCAGAAGGAATGAAAAGGAAATCCATATTTTATGAGCTCCCTTACTAGAAGGATCTATTAATATCTTACCTATTAGATCCTATGCACATCTTCAAAAATGTCCCAGATTCTATATTTCGACATATATTAGGCAAAGAGGACACCTTGTCTTCAAGGAGAGATATTGCTCTTTTGCGTAATAAATTTGATAGAAAACATTTGTGGCCAAACAGGGAAAATGAAGCATATGCAAAAGCTCCATGGATTTTTAGAAAAAGAAGCTAGACCAACTAAAAAATAGCATTTGTTCAATAAGGACACCTACTGGTTATGGGTCATCATTGGCTAAAGCTTTTACAATTGATGGACATATCATAGGATTTAAAACACATGATTTTCATAATTTTATGAGGGTATTATATATCATCATTTAACATTTACTAGTAACATTGATTAAGTACTAAATATATTTTGATATTTTGTTGTGTGAGAAAAAATTACTAACGACCTTTTCATAAATGTGTTTGATAGCATCTCATGCCATTGGCAATTAGGGGGGGTTCTTGTCTTATAGTTGACTTAAGGAATGCCATAAGTTGATTGTCGACATTTACAAGGTATGTGGTTATATGAAATGTTCATGTGTGAGAGACATAGAGATATTATATTGCATTTTAATTTTTGACAAAAGGTTCATACTAATTTACTATTCTTATATTAGGTGGGTGACCTCCAAGGAGATCCATGAATGTGAAGTGCCAAAGTGGAAGAAGGAAATTGAAGAAATTGTATGTGTATTTGAGAAGGAGCTCCCTACAAGTTTCATGGACCTACAAGTCCATTTACTTATACACCTAGTCAATGACATTGAATTGGCGGGTGTCAACGAGGTGGATGCTTTTCTTTGAGAGGTATATGAAAACTCTAAAAAAATATGTCTGACAAAAGGCACATCTAGAGGGTTGCATGGCTGAAGGGCATGTATTGAATGAAGAATTTTTCTTCCTATGTGAATTCCTTGGTAAGGATTTTGAAGATGGGGCACATGTCTAGGATGAAGAACAAGCATCATATATTATTGATGGAGAGAAACCACAATCTAATGGTGTTCAAATAGAAATTAGTAAGTAAATTCATGATCAGTGTGGTTATTTTTCTGCAATCATTAATTTACTCTGTAATTTATTTGTAAAATTAATAGCATGACATTTGGAGTTTGAAATAAACATGTTGACAGGTAATAGGTGTAGACAAAAGTGATATACTCGACAAGTTCATTCTGTACCACATGGACTTTATGAACAAATGGATTGATTTGTATGATAAAAAGAGAGAAGTGTTAGAAGCAAGCAAACAGTTTAAGAGATGGAATCCAAGGAATACTCCACTTCCCACTAATCTTCTTGGGGAATGGGGCAAATATTGCACACTAGAATAGGTTACTCAACAAATTCAAAATCAAATAGAAGATGCAGGTATAGATTCAAACATAACAAAAGATGAAATCAACATGTCTAGAGGATGTGAAAGAAAGGTACAGTTGGAATTTTACAAAATGTTGTTTCCCTATAGTTTTGACACTATTAACTATTTTAATATTCATCATTATATTTGTTTTCACTAAAATAAATGGCCTTTCACAAGTGAGGAAATATCTAGCAATGTGGGCATATGGTCAAGATTATCGTGTAGAAAGTGTAGATGTAAAGAGATGATCCTTCGATTGTGGCATCATGGTTGACTTCAATCAATCCAGTCAATCAAGCTCAAAAGATAAGAATATAATTGAAGGGAATCTATAATATATTGGGAAAATACAAGAAATTATTGAGTTGGATTACTGCTCTTTTAAATGTTGTATTTTTAAGTGTAGATGGTATGAAGCATTTGAGAGGACACAAAGACATGATACCCATAGTGGATTGTTTTCTATAGATTCCCCGTGCTTCCTATCGAAGGATGAGCCTTATGTTCTACCAATTCATTGTGAGTAGGTATTTCTTTAACTCAAACAAGAAGCGGTAGTGATAATTAATCTATTAATTCATAGTTTATTGTAAATATATGCATGTGTTTATTAATCAATAAAATTGTTATAACATACATCTAATGTATGTATGTCGTTCATGTGCATGTATTTTTCTATGAAGATATTTTTGACCCAAAATGGATATTTGTCATACATTATGATCCAAGATTACGGCATGTATTTGACGAAACATTAGTGGATACTGAGAAAAACAATGATGGCCAACAAAAGGAGAGAGAGAGAGATTAGAGAACATCAAAGAAATTGGCATCCATGATGATGTTGAAGATGGTTATGTTTAGGCACAAGAAGATAACTAGTTAGATGATGTTATGGAAGACAACAATATGGATGGTATAGAAAATGATGATCCAAATACATCTGGTAACAATATAGATGGTCTACAGTCAAATTTCAGTGATGATGAAGATGATGTAGGTCAAGATGACGATGATGCTAATATTAATTACTTGAAAGAACATATGAACATTGACAATGATACATTGGATGGCATTGTAGCAGACAACAATGTTAATGACCAAGACTTCAAAATTTTCGAAATTATTTGCAATCCATGTTTAAAAAAGGATGATTCTTATGGCCTAAAATTTGAAATACTTCAGTAATATTATTTGTGTCAATACAAATTACCTATTGTAATATCCTGAAATTTTTCAATATTTGGTATGAATTGTTAACAAAAAAAATAGGATTACTTGGATGCTTCTTCCATTCATTTTGTATCAACATATGTTCGTGAAGCACAAAAGTTAATAAAATATTAATGCACGTAACTCAAAATTATTTAAATAAGAAACTTTGTTAACTTTATTATTTTTAAATACTTTCCATTTTTATGTTGAACATGTAACAAGGAAAAATAAGCTCAAATTTTCAAAAAAATAGCAGCTCTACCAACATCCATAATAAATGCTTTACTGTATTAGCATATTCATTCACATAAGCACAGTATTGAGGCTCAATAACTAATATTCATTCAAATATAAGAAGAAATAAGTATGGAAAACATAAGAAAAATATAGAATGATAACACAGTCATGGAGAATCTCTAATAATAAGATGTTCTCCATTATATTGCTTCAATTGATATTACAGTGCTCTTCTTTAATAATCCTAGTGTTATCCCCTCAAGTTATTGTGGAAGTATGAAAGGAATTTTAATTCTTAAGTTGATGGAAATCGATCAAAACAATTTCTCTAAAAGGACTTTTAATCCTTAATAGGAGCCAATTAAAGTAAATTATTTGAAAGGAATTTAATTCACACCTAACCAAAAACCAATCAAAGCATCCACACAATAACAAAAAATGTGCCCTAATAAATATTGCAAACTTAAATAAATTGAAAAGATCACTTTGGATAGAACAAAGCAATAAATAAGCATGAAAATTTGACACAACAATTGAACATTGAAAATAGATTATGACATCTCCATTATATTGCCTTTTAAATAATATGCATTATAACAAAAGTTTTTCAATATGAAATGGATGGGCGGATGTGTGCAATATATCTTCTTACTAATGTCTACTATAATGGAAATGCATAGTATGATGTTTGATGACAAATAGTTAATTAACATAAATGAAAACATAGCACTTCAGAACGTGAATGCATTGATCCATTAATCTTCTAGCAAGTGCCCATGACCACTTAAGATCTGTTCAAGGCTCCTACTCCATGATAATGCATCGCCTATAGAGTGTATCTTCCTTATGATGTTGACTAGTCTTTAAGCTCTAATGGATGCCCCTCTATATTTTTTGTGTCTTTGGTTTGGTTGATGAACAAGTTGATGGTGGAGAGATGACGAGTGTATTCCTCCTCAACATAAGTTTCCATGTTGGCAATTGCACCCTTCATATAATATTCCACATACACCATCTTTTCAAGTTTTTTATGTGTATCTTGTAACACCATCTATTTGTCATTTATTTCTTGCAATGCAATAGGCAGATACATGGCGAGCTCATCCTTCCAATCATCTTGCTCCCTAGGATTGCCAAGGCTATCATGGAGTGCAGGATGCTAATCAAAATAGTCAAGGTCCTCTTTTAGCCTATTGTGGTAGTTGTGTGATTCCAACAACTTATTATATGTCTCCAATGTTTGACCTTTCAAGGCTTTCTCATTTAGGAGCTCCTCCCTTTTGTCAATCATCCGTCCTTGAAGTCTTTCATTCTCCACAAGTGTTGAGTGTGTTTGTTTAAACAATTTCCAATATGCATCAACATGATCCATCATCCTGTTGAATCTTTCTTTGATTATTACACAACATTATATTTGGTGGTTTTTATCCCTGTTTCCATCTCCTTGCATTTCTATTGAGACTTCTGATGACAGTGTTTCTAGTAACCTACATCTGCTAATGCATCCAATATTATTTTTTCACTCTCTATCCATGGGCAATATAATTCTAATCTGGAAGAGGAAGATGTTTTATCTCTGTGACTAGCCACCTCCTTCCTTAATTTATCATTTTATTTTATTAGTTTTTCAATCTACGCCTTAGTGAATTTTGCAACATTTATGTTTAGCTCAGTCGTTTCAATGAGGTTAGTGTCCCCTACCCTGTGGACCAAAAGATGTCCAAACACTTGGTTTGGATTACTGATGATAATAGGCCTTTTATCTTGAGGATACAATGCCCAAATTAGTAGGGTGGCTTCATCTGGGTTGTACCTTGATCCTGAGTACATTTTATCACTTGCCTCTTGCATTAGATGCATTGTTTTGTCTCCTCTTTTTCTAAAACTATTGAACACTATTGCAGAGCTGATATCCCATCCTAGTAAGAGTAGTACCCCAGCCTCTTGAAGTAATTATTTTCCCATTTTGGGGGTGATAGATTCTAACTCTTTGTCTATTTCTTTTCTCAACTCTTCCAAGGCGATTGCCTCCTGCTCAAGAGTGATATCCTTCATCCTTTGTCTTAGCATTATGCCTTTATGCTCATAAACAAATGATTTAAATTCATGTCTTGACAAAATCACTATCAGAAATAAATTATTTCCCGACCTTGACTCTCACGTCATAAAAGAGTTCATTTGATGCTTCAAATTTGAAAATGTTTCCTTCTGGACGTGGCTCATATTGTGTAACTAAAGGGGCTCTTATTTATTCAACCTCGTCACTCTCTTCTTCATCTTCTTCACTCATGGTTGTATCTACAAAGTTCATTTCTAGACTGGGCTGTGAGCGTATGTAATCAAGAGGCTCTATGTCCTCAACCTGCATTCCTGAATAAGTTATCCAAGGTGCTTCAAAAAAAAATAGGGGTACATCTTTTATTAGCTCATCCACATGAGTTATGAGCTGCTCAATTCTTTCCAAAGGATCATGTACTTCATTAAATGCCCCTGAATAGGATGGGACATTTCCTTTCTTCCAGGTCTCAGCAAGCACAACTTTGTTATATGCAGTCATCTTATCTTTTGTTGAGGCCTCATCATAATTTCTTATTACATCATTAACAGAGAATTGGTGTTCATACCTTGATATTCCTTGTAACAATTTTTCCTTGTGAATAAAACCCTTTGTATCAAAATTCTTTCTTTCATTACCCAATAGTAAATTGTAGTTTTCCAATTTTGTATCGATTTCTTCATACCCTTCACTAGTGACTACTATAAAATCTCCAAAGCACAAATTGCTAGGCATGATAGACCGCTTATTGTATCTCTTAAGATGTTTTCCATCAGATTTAGCCAATTGTCTCACAATTTCCAAATAGGCTATTCTATCCGAAACTATTTTTGGCAATAAATGTGGGGCTCCTTCAAACCCATAGACTCTAATCACAATGTAATCAGGAAATGCATACCAATCCCCCTAGTTATGATTTACCTTTTTCTTGGGGTCCTTTTCCTTTGGTCTCAAGAATTTTTGTATTTCAGGGGACAAGTTATAATTATATGGATGTCCCAACAAATTCAACAATGGCTTGACAAAATATTCCTCAAAGTACAGATAGTGTGATCTACCATATCTGCTATCCCATATCGAAGTCCACATTTGTATAGGTTTATAATTCCCACTTTCATCTACATCTCTTATCCTTAATTCTTCTCACCAAAACCTTCTAACTTGTCATTCATGCATAACAAAATGCATAAAAAAAGAGTAATGTTTGAAATCATGAATGCTATCATGGTTGCTTTTGATCCTTCCCATCCCCTGGTTCAGAGCATTGGCTAAATAACTGCCATAGTCAAATGGTCTGGCATCTTTTCTTTGTATGTCTGCGGCCAAGAACATTGGGGCAATTGACATGAGGGGTGGGACCTCTACTCCTAACACTTGTCCAACTAAATAATATGTATATTGAAAATATTCTTTAAATAAATCCTCATGAAATGTAGGGTTTTATTACTAGAAAACCTTTTGAGCTACCTACCTTCATCCCTGGGCCTATGTATTGGTAGCTTTCATCTTTTATAGCTTGTTTCCATGTGATGGTACTCTTTTAGAAGGTATTTTATTGCAAATGGTAAATTCAAAGAGCATTCCAATTGAAAAACATTAGATGTGAGATCTTTGGAGATAATGAGAATGTCAGACCCATCGTGTGATTGAATAGCTCTTCTTTTAGGGTCATATCTGTTAGCTAGAAATTTAACTAGCTCTATATTAACAAACACATTGGGTACCACTAATCTTCCTAGGTTCAATCTCCATGGGTTGTAGACTGGTTGAAACCTATACTGTTTCCTATAATGGTATATGAATAGCTCATATCCTCGCCATGGTGTCCACATGTCTCCTAAACCTTTGTGCTTGTCCCATAAGTTATCCATGGAAGGATTTGTTTGCGCACTCCTTTTAGGTCTCGGCCCTGACCCCAGACACTCGTCAATTAAATCCCGGTTTAGAAGTCTTTTCTTTGTTTTTTGTTTCTTAATTTTTGGTGTTTCTAAGCTTTCTTCCATTGTTCAATTTTCTTATAAGTCTTTATAGAAGCAACTTCTTAGTCAATTTTTGTATACTTACTTGGATTCAATTTCACTAGTTCTGAGTTGTACAGTAATGACAAATTCCCAACCTCCTTTCTTCTGCTCTCATGTCTAACGAGTGCTTTTCAAGTCTTAATGAAAAATGAAAAGATGTGATCAAATTGCGCTATAATTCAATAAAATCTAGCTCATAAATGCTCCACTTGCTATCAATCTTGTCATTAGGAAGAGCATTTATTTTGAATATCTCAATGATATCCTTGAGACATCACATCAGTCAAATACAATCATCATCGTTGCATTGGGGAGACATGATTTCATTTTCACTGATAAACACCTTCTTCATCGATGAACTCCTTCCTTTCAGGGTATCAACAAGACACCAAATAATGTCTCCTTGATGTGCTCTAGTTCCTTCAATATCCTTAACATGTATTTGACAGTTCATGGTCTTATCGGGTCATCAGGGAGACCCCTGTTTGCCTTCCACTGATAGGTGTCACTTCCTTTGATGCCTTCAACCTTTTAGCATTGCATCGGGGGAATCATACTTTATGTTGGCCTGATAGCCTTATGTTCCCTCAATATACTTTCACCACATGTTGAACTTTGTTACTGTATAATCTATTGCTCCATCGGTGGGACGTTTTGTTCCCTTTAGCCGATATGTTATAGTGCTTTTGATATTATTTATTTAATATGTTCTAATCCCTAAGATATGCACATAAGACCAAGCTATCATGAATTTAGCCAAAAAATTATCTAAGAAATAATTTTAAATAAAATTTATAAAAAATCATAAACAAAATATTAATCAAATTGTGTTATCTCATTTGTTATGCATTACTCTCTTTTTTGATTTGTAATAAGCAGCAGAGCTGCATGTATTATATTTAGTACTGCAAAAAATTACATCCTTTTAGCCTAGCTAGTAACTTCAGCAAATTCAAATGGAACTAAATTGCCATGACCAAAATTAAAAAAAATCCAAAGTTAATGAGCCAAACAAGTCTATACTGATTCAAAACACTAGACCAAACACTCAAAACACTCAACAGCCACCCCACCCGATACCATCCTTCATTCTTCTTCATCATAGAATTTGATGGATTCCACCAAGTTTGCAAACACATGAAACCATTCCAATCCTTTTATTTCATTCAATCCCAACCGTCTACATAGGAAGTTGTAGCCAACCATTTCCCATCTCCTGTGGCACTCCAAACCCTCAACTCTCACGTTCATGATGAAGGGAAGCCACTCCACCTCTACACCTTGTAGAAATTTTTTGTCAATGTCATCCAGTAATGGAAGTCCAACTCCCAAGTGTGCCATCGCCACCCCATCCACATCATCGAGTAGAATTGTTGCCTTGAAGACCATCCTGAGAAATATTAAGCACCTTAGTTTCAATAGGTTTAGATCTAGCAATGATGCCAGAAAATGAGAGGTAATGTCTGAATTTTCCCTTGTTCGGTTATTGGAGAAGAAAAACTTCTTCCCAATCACCATCTGCACAACTTCCAGACACAAGATATCTTTTTTCAAACAAATATTCTTGAGCCTTTGATCTGTTATGAATCCTGAGAAAGTAGATTACTTTTTTGAGCAGCTTAACTTAATCAGAGTGTCCATTTTTTAGGCTATTTTCTTGATTCTTGATGCTTCATCGCTTGATATAGTCGCTTGGATTTATAGTGATCGAAAAGCCAGCTAAGTCCATTAATTCTTTCTACCTCTTAATTTTGTATGGCTCCCTCGAGGTGGCATTTAAATTCCTTTTGAAGAACTGTACTTCCACCACCCTTCTCAGTCTGATGCCACCCTCCTCAATCTGTGTTACCCGTTAATTTTTTACTCAAAATTTGTCTCCTAGATAAGTTAGTTTTGATGATGTCGTAGTCCTACCACTTTCTCTAACCTTTTCGCGGGGTTCGTAGGTTTTGAAACCACCTGATCGTCTAACTTATCTGTAGTTCTCGCAATCCCAAGTCTTATGAAATGATAGCCCATGCAGTTAGCCCTTTAGAGGTTCCTAAACCTTGGAACTCCTGACAGATGGTTATGAGGTTCTATTTTCCAGTGATGGGGAGACCAAAGCAAGGATGCATGACCTTCAAAGTGTCAGCCTATTTACGCCTTTAAGGAATGTCTTCTCAAATGCTTTGAAATGCCAACTTGAGGTTGTAATGTAATATTTTAAATCTTTTGAAAAGATGACTCTTAAATAGGGGGGTTGGTGAAACGGATTTGGTAACAGATTGGCACAACTTTCTTAGCAAATTAATGATTACTTCCTACTGTTGACGTTAAGTAAGCTTGCATACGAGGAAAGATGGTGGTATTTTTAACTCCAACATTTTCTCAGGATGGTACTTCTTGGTGATATCAGAGAGTGGGAAGATGAGCCTATTCGTGTCATACAACCATATTTAAATTGGTCCAATGAAGAGCAACTAGACATCATTTTGAGTTGCGTTCGCTGGCATGGAAGGAAAAAACCAGCTACGCTGAATATAACAAGGTAATGTTTGTTTTAGAAAAAGAAGAAGAGCGAGCTGAATTTCACAATTTGGTTATGGAAATGTAGTTAGAGCTTTATAGAGTTCTGACACCTCCAATAGTTTAGCAGCATGCGAGAAAGTCTTTTGGTGGCACGTAATAATAAAATCTATTTAGAAATTGTCTCTATTTCAGAATTTTTTCTTAGTTCCAGTTGTTTTCCAAACGACTGTTTTGTAATGGTTTTGATATATCTATATATAGATCGATGAATTAATAATTGGAGGAGGAGTAGGATAGTTTTCTTTTCATACACTATTGTTGTACAAGGAAATGAGTCTATGAACTCATATTTTTTCTACGAAGAAATAAAGAAGATATTGTGAATGTTTTCATTTCTCAATGTTATCTTTATATTGTAATGAACTGTGTTTCTTTGTGATTACTCTTCCATGTTACTTTGATTCAATGGGTTAAGCATGCATTTAATTCTAAAGCTTTGGATTTAGATTAGATCATCTCTGAAAATAATCTATCATTTTTGCTTCTCTTGGATATCATTTGTGGTTGAGATAAGTGAAATTTGTGTCACCTGTCTTAAATTCATTTTGATTATGAATCTCTTTTTCACATCTATTACCATGGTTATGGGTAGGTTTCAGTGTATCTTTTCTACTTTCTAGTAAAAATCATACCTCATGTTTTATTCATTGCAAATCATTTGAAGGTAGTTGCGCCTTGTAAAATAAGCAGAGAGCACTCGCAACTATCATTGCGAGTGACTCAATTGTTGGCTAGGTTGTCATTTGTGTGGGCCAGGGGATATTAATTGAAGTGACAAATCTGTCAACCAATAGATTTTTGGTGACTCTACTAGGGAAATATTTGAAAAGACTAGTACCATCCTTGTTCCAGACATCAAATGGTGTCTTTCCAGAAATGAAGGTTGGTGACTTCGTTTATCTAAAGACCCTAGAAATATAATTTGAGGCCAAACAAGAAATCCAATTCAGAGATCATACAAATTGGTGTGGATGTAAAATGCCGACATTGGTGAAGAGATTTGTACCCTAGACTCATAATCAACAACAAGAAAGAAGTCTTTATCATGTTGGAAATAAGAAAACTAAATCTTTCCCAACATGCATGCAGACCAAGCCAAGTAAACAATCATTCAGTTCCCATAAAGAAAAGACATGGCCAGATTGATATAAAATTATCTCTATTCCAAATTGGTTCTTAAAAGGTTCATACTATGACTTCCAATGTGGTATTGTGGAAAAAGATGGCCATATTACAAAATTCGATGTGAATACTTTCACTTGTGACTCCAACAATTATAAAAGAGGTATGAGTATACTATTGATTGAATCTTTTAATGAAAGATTTGAGGAGAAGAAGATATTAGAAAAAGAAACGCATGTATTTGAAAATATTTTGATTGAAGCATCTAAAGGCATGAATAATCTATATCCTCAACCTACTTGCTTTCTCAATGTAGATTTTGTCTGTACAAAAGGAGAAGAAATAGTTCCTATTAAGTTCGATCCTATTCTTTTAGAATATAATGTCCTAGGGTCACAATTAGCAGCATGCACTGATTCCATTTTAGGTGACAATTTAAAAGAAGAATCTTTGATTTATGATGCTACTCGTGTATGTCTGAATGAAATCATGGTTAATGTTGCATGTAAAAAAATGTTGAAGTGGCGAAAAAAATGAGGGAAAATCGGGAAGATCATGAAAATAATATTTCTTGGGGCGAACTCAATGCATTATACTATCTGACAGAAATCTGTGAAGAATCTAAGGTTAGAGATAATCCTCTTTTTGAATTATATGATTCTCAACCAATTAATAAAGATGCATTCACTTCTCATGACAAAGACGAGCCAAAAATATATATTTTTAAGAATAGTTCTGAAAATGATTGTTTTGAAATCACGTTACAGAGAGAGGCATTGCTTTAAAACCAAATTCGACAGTATTGATCATGGTCATAGTGTGGGCATTTTGAATGAATACTTAACAACTTCTCTTGATGGGATTTTTCTTGGAAATGAAACTGTTTATGGTTCTCCAACTAGTGAAAATATAAATTTCAAAACAATACTCAAAGAAGACAAGCTTTCTGAGATTCCTTGAGTGAATTGTGATTTGGGGCTTAACAATGATTCAAGACAGGTGAAACATAGCTCAAACCAAGGCATACAATATAACCTTTTTCAAAAATATTGGTTTGATTTATAAGGAAACAATTATGGAGGTATGGCTAGTGACTCTCAAAACGCCATAGAGGTATACAACGAAAAATCACTTTTCGGCTGTGAGCTTATACATAGGGGCTTCAATTATGTAGTAAGCTGCCATTGGACCTATGTGTTATTTTTGTGTTTACAAGTGTTTCGTAGGATCACCCTTCTTTTCCGTAGTGGATCATATTTTTATTTGCCTATTAATGGTTTCACTTGAGTAATGGCAGACATCCTTGATGTAGGGTCCTTATGACCATGTACATAGTAGGGGTTTTTGGTGTGCTAGTAGTGTAGTTTCCTTTCCTGTTTGGTGTTCTTGTCTCGTTTTTGGCTTGTGCCCAGTTCCCATCCACCCTTCTGCAAGCAGCACCCTCTTCCCTACCATTTATTTTGACTCCAAACCCAATGGACTTGAACTGGTCTTCCACAATGATTTTGGAGTTCTCTGCATTTTCTACGAAAATACAATCCCTAATCAGAGCCATTGTTACCCGTTAATTTTTCACTCAATTTTTTCCTCCTAGATAAGTTAGTTTTGATGATGTTGTGGTCCTACCACTTTCTCTAACCTTGTCATGGGGTTCGTAGGTTTTGAAACCACCCGATCATTTGAATTGTCTGTAGTTCTCGCAGTCCTAAGTCTTATCAAATGATAGCCCATGCAGTCATCCCATCGAAAGTTCCTAAAACCTTGGAACTCTTGAAAAATGGTTATGAGGTTCTATTTTCTAGTGACGGGGAGACCAAAGCAGGGATGCACGACCTTCAAAGTGTCAGCCTATTTAATGAGTTGTGTGGTGCCTTTAAGGAATGTCTTCTCAAATGCTTTGAAATGCCAACTTGAGGTTGTAACGTAATCTTTTAAATCTTCTGAAAAGATGACTCTTAAATAGGGGGTTGGTGAAATGGATTTGGTAACAAATTGGCACAACTTTCTTAGAAAATTAATGATTACTTCTTTCCACTAACGTTAAGTAAGCTTGCATATGAGGAAAGATGGTGACATTTTCAACTCTAGGGTTTTCTCTGGATGGTATTTCCCACTGATATCAAAGAGTGGGAAGATGAGCATGTGCCTATCATACAACCATATTTAAATTGGACTGATGAAGAGAAAATGGACATCATTTCTGAGCTGCATTCGTTGGCATGGAAGGAAAAACCAGCTATGCCGAATATAATAGGGTAATGTTTGTTTTAGAAAAAGAAGAAGAACAAGCCAAATTCAACAATTTGGTTATGGAAATGCAGTTAGAGCTTTATAGAGTTTCGACACCTCCAACGGTTTAGCTGCATGCGAGAAAATATTTTGGTGGCACATAATAATAACATCTATTCAGAAATTATCTCCATTTCATAAGTTTTTCTTGGTTCCAATCGTTTTCCAAATGACTGTTTTGTAACGATTTTGATATGTCTGTATATAGACCGATGAATTAATAACCAGAGGAGGAGTAGGATAGTTTTATTTTCATACACTATTATCGTATAGGGAAATGAGTCTGTGAACTCATATTTTGGTTGTGAGGAAATAAAGAAGATATTGTGAATGTTTACGTTTCTCAATGTTATCTTTAGATTGTAATGAACTGTGTTTCTTTGTGATTACTCTTCCATGTTACTTTTCTTCAATGGGTTGAGCATGTATTTAATTCTGAAGCTTTGAATTTAGATTAGATCATCTCTGAAAAGAATCTATCATTTCCGCTTCTCCTGGATATCATTTGTGGTTGAGATAAGTGAGCTTTATGTCACCTGTCTTAAATTCATTTTGATTATGAATCTCTTTTTCGCATCTATTACCATGGTTATGGGTAGGTGTCAGTGTACCTTTTCTAATTTCTCATAAAAATAATACCTCATGTTTTATTCATTGCAAATCATCTAAATGTAGTTGCACATTGTAAAATAAGCAAAGAGAACTCGCAACTATCGTTGCAAGTGACTCAACTGTTGGCCATGTTGTCATTTGTGTGGGCCACGGGATATTAATTGAAGTGAAAAATTTGTCAACCAACAGTCCAATGCCACCAACTCCTGTTCATAAACTCTGAGGTATATTTTGCTTGGCTCTGGTTCATTAATTTCCCACTTGCTCTCAATCTTATCATTGGGGAGGACATTTAATTTGAATATCTCTTCAATATCTCGGGTTGTTAAATCACTCAAGAGAAATCATTATCGTTGTATCAGTGGAACCATGATTTTACTCTGGTCGATATCCATATTTCCCACTGAAGTGAACATATGCCATTATTTTTCCTTCGGGGCATTGACGGGATATCAGATGATGTCTCCCCGATACCCCTTAGTCTCTTTGATATCATACCTTAAGCATGTAATTAATCACTTGTGACATTCTTTGTGTTATTGGCTCATCGAGGCAAATTTGTTAATATTCTACAGATAGCAACCATTCCTCCCAATACCCTTTTCTTCTATCAGTTCATCACTGTACCAGGGAAACCGTGCTTTTTGACAGCTCGATCGATTTTTGTCTCATCGATACCACTGTGTACTTTATTAATAACTATCTTCATCATGCCACTGTATCGGTCCATCGATGAGACATCATGTAATCTTTCCCCAATATAATTTCGTGTCTCCGATATGCTTTGCTCGAGCTATCGAGGAGACCACAAGATGTGTTCTAGCAATATTTGTTTCTTACTCAGATGAATCTCATTCTGGCACTACACTCAGTGCTAAACTCAGGGCAATAGACTAGGTTCTAAAGTACACTCCAAAGTAGGTGCATAATTAGGCATTAAACTAGGTGTTATTATTGGCACTACACTCAAAGCTAAACTCAACAAAAAATCGGTGCTAAGCTCGACACTAAATTTGACGCTGAACTTGGCATCGAACCCAACGTTAAATATGGCATAAAATTTAGCACTACTTTGCACGAAATTTAGTGCCTACTTGTTTTGGTTGACGCAATAAATGCCAAAAATAGCGTCGACCTGATAAATAGTGTCAATTTTTTCAAAAAATTGGAGAAAAATACATTGAAACAGTGGGTGAAAGAAAAAAAGGGTGTGACGCCCCACCATGCAAACCCCACAGGATGCAACGACAACAAAAGACAACAATTTTTTTAAAAAAAATAACACTACACAATCAACCAATAAAAGCTAAACATACAACATTATGATAATTACTTATCGACACCTAACTAGTCCCATGGAGTTACATGGTTGCATTACTAGAAAACGTTCCTAACCAATTAACATCGTTACAACCTAAATTCCAAGAGATTAAATGATCGAAGCATATGTATACAATATAAAATAATGAACACATATAACTATTCATAATCCAACATAGAAGATACAAGTACGTACATCATTGTATAACATTACAAATTCAAAGTTCAATGATAAAATTATGGAGCATATTTCCATAGATACAACACTTCAAGGTTACAATAGTACATTACAAAAGGCTTCCCTTATATCCATGGGAAGAGTACAAATTTTATAGGAGTAATACATCACTAAGGAACAAGGTATGAAACAAAGAACAATCTTCAATCGAGTGAAGCTTTGGAATCTCGGCATCTACTTCCACTCCTCGCTTCATTAACATAGCCTAGGAACCCAATGGGTGTGTAGCACGTTCCACCTGACCATGTGGACCCAAAGGTCCACCCCCCATGCTAGGAGAAGACAATAAAGGATCTACATCCAACCAGGTCAAACAAACAAGGCTAACACGACCCAACACAAAACCACATAAAACATAAACAACAACAACAATACTCCAGGGGCAACAAGAACAAGGGAAGACAACCGGGTACAATGGGAGAGTGTCATCACATGGCCTTACATGGATTCACCAAACTACCTAACACTAGGAGCCACCTCCATCTATGGTTAACTAGACAACCTATCTCAAAGTGCCTCCCCATAGGGTGACTCATGTAGAGCCACTTACCTTTCATGGAGACAAGGCAGTGACCTTACCAACTAGGTCTTCCCACCCAACCTTAGCCTTTGAGAGCACTAACGGTATGAGTGAGACACATATTTAGTCTTGTTATTAGTTTAACTAACCCAACCCACTAGATACATTAATTAGGTTATCACTTATTAATGGAACTCTTCCATGGGTTATCCTAGTCCAACCTCTTTGTGCGTCAGCCCCCATGAAGAGCCACTCTCCCTACGACTACCCAAAACCAGGGTCAAGTAAAGGGGTGTACCTCAACACTCTAACACATAAAGGACATTCTTTAAAGAAAAACACACGAGGTATGACCATCTCGTGACTACTTAAAGTATCAAAACTCATAAAACAAGGAGGTACCACCCATGCACACATCCTCAAAATAAATTGATAAATACAAAAATGCACAAAAGCACAATTTCCCCCTAGCCTCTGGAAGTGAGTAAACATCTACCCATATCTTCAAAACATGAGATCAAAAAATGATCATAAATCATGGATTCCCGTGACTCAAGTCAAATCAAAGATAAACCAAAACATAAAATTACACTAAACATCATATAACCCTTCAATTTGAAGAAATAAAAAGTTAAAGGATAGTCACATAAACCATGAAATACAAATTACAAAGAAATTCACAATAACTAGTAATCACAAAGGCATCACTCCCACATTCTTTACCACTAAGTGACCAATCACAAAATTGAACTCAATTTAAACATGACCATGAAAACATTCACAACTCATAAAACAATAATGGAAAACTACATATTATCGAATAAGGGATAAACCATGACATCTATGGTTAACATAAAATCTATATCGAAAACATGCTAAAGCCGTTGAAATTACTTTTGTATAATAATATTCTTCTAATTATTCCTTAATCCACTATATGGATAGCATATAAATAAATTAAGAACTAAAAACTTTCCACTCTAGTGGGTTTTACATTAATGTCTTTGACCGAATATGAATGACCATAAAACAACCTAATTCTATAATGAATGCAAGTTAGGGGTAGAATATAAAATTTGCATAACAATACTAGATGTCTACTTAGTTGATCTAGAAGCATCTACTACTTAACCACTTATCCATGTTTATGATTTTAGCGACAAGGGATTTCCTTATTAAGGTTCATTACCTTGTATTCTTAACTATAAGAGTGCATTTCTAATAATTAATTCTCTTGATAAAATAACCATGTCAATGTAAGGGCATAACTATCATCTTAATATAACTAAGTCATCTTTCTTTTCTTATATCTTTTCAACAATATGAGCTATGTAATTTTATCTACGATGTAAATTTCACATAAATAACCTAACTAATTATGAATCTATCAATTTCACAATTGAACTCCTTTACTTATTTATCTACTGAAAATAATAATATACGAGGATGAAAGTATTCTTGCAATAAACACCTACAATAATACTAAAAACTCTTAATTCCCAATTCCAAAACTCTTCCACCAATACAACTCTAAATTAAATGAATATTTATCTATTTCAAATGCCAAACAATAATTATCCAATTAAAATTCTTATATAAACAATATTCTATAAAATCTAAGCATAGACTCAAATTTCCTTCGTAGATAAATAAGCTTTGCTCCATAGTTAGAGAGGACCTATGTTTCTTATACGCAATAATCAATCATTGCATGTCACACATGTTAGACTTGCCATTGCACCAAAATATCGACCTGTCAATGCCCGATACAAGCTTCAGTTAAGAACCACAGGAGGTGGTTAGACTATGTCACAAACCCAAGTGCTAGTGCTACAAGGAAGACCAAGGGTCACACCTTACAACAATCTCCCCCAACAAAAGTGTGGGGTTTGAACCTATGACCATCTCTAATACCAATTGTTGGACTTGTCGTTGCACCAAAAGATCGACCTGTCAATGCCCGATACAAGCTTCGGTTAAGAACCATAGGAGGCGGTTAGACCATGTCACAAACCCAAGCGCTAGTGTTGCAAGGAAGACCAAGGATCACACCTTGCAACAACACATTCATGTTTAATAATATTTTGATTATTATGTCGATAAAGTTTGTAGTAAAAATAAAAAACAAATTCAACCAATCAAGTTGGAGTAATAATACAATAAATAAAAGAACAATATAATAGCCTTATACACATAAATCAAATATGAGATTCCTAATATTTGCGAATAGAAGTATAATAATAATTTTAAACTAATAAATAATATTACTACTTTAAGTTCTTACTAAATAATTACTATTTTAAATTCTCATAAAGTGAATACTACTTTAAATTTTCATAAATAATCACTACTTTAAGCTTTCATTGTTAAAATAATGTATATTATACATATACTAAAGAACATATCCTTAAACTTGAGTCTAACATATGCCTACACAACAATCATGAATCCTTGTGAAATAGATGTTTCATTGAATACTACCAGGGACTCTTTTCTAAACTATGCTACATGCAAATTCATCTAAAGAGTAAAACTAACTAAATAAATAAATAAACAAGAACCTTGAGAACGAACTGTTTCATGAGTAAATAAATACTACTGCATATTTTCATGCTTGTGTTATCTGGTTAACTATTAAATCTGAAACCAAAGATATGCTCTTAGCAACTTTCCTAACTCGGAAGTAGAGAATCAATAAAGTTCAAAATCTTCGAGTAGTAAACATAAAGCATCAAACACCAAACTGATTGCAAGTTCATCGAATCCCTGCCATAAAACTGTCAAGATTTGAAAAAACAAATGCAAATGCAAAACACAGAGTTGCTGCTCTATTTTCCAGTCAAGTTGGAAATACCCAAATCTTAAATGCGGAAACACAAGGAAGACATGCAACTTTCATTCTCTATTGAACAACTGGAAATGAGAAAATAGAAAACAAACTAAAACAAAAACTATTACAAATTTCTGGGAGCAATCAGAAGTTGCTCAACTAGACTGGTAATGATCAGGGGCTATCAACAACTTTCTTTCAAGAGCTACGTAGAGCTCTACCTGGAGCAATCATTGCTCTTAAAAATAACAAACAGTTGCTGATGTTCAGGAGCTACTGGGAGCTCAGAGAGAATGTTCTTCTCACAGTGTGCTGCTGCAATCTTCTTCTCTAACTTCTTCTCTCAACTCTTTCCCAACTTCTTCCAACCAACAGAATAATGTGCCTTCTATTCATTTTGTCCAATACAAACATTTCCCCTCAAAATTTTGAAATCACCTACCATAGTAAATGTTGAATTCAAAATCAACTACCTTAATAAATTTTGGAGCTGTCAAGAGCTGCAGGGAGGATCCCCAAAATAGAAGGGCTCCTAACAGGTAGGTGAAGGCTGCAGGAGCACTGACAGATGAGCAAAGGCTCGGGAAACATTAAATTCCAACACTCCCCCTTTGTCCTGAGCCGACAAAACAACAAAATCAAATATGATCTAGATCAACAACGCCCAATCTACTCATGAGGCACACAAAACTTTCAATGCTCAAAGGCTTGGTGAATATGTCTGCTAGCTGCTGTTCAGACCTGCAAAACTCCGTTTTAATTTCACGATTTTCAACCAATTCACAAATGAAATGATACCTGATTTTAATATGCTTGCTTCTTCCATGAAACATAGGATTTTTCATCAAAGCTATTGATGAAACATTGTCACAATAGACCACTATTCCATCCTCTTGTTCTTCTTTCAAATCTGCCAAGATTCTTCTCAGCCAAATAGTCTGACATGTTGCTACATTTGCTGCTATATACTCATCTTCAGCTATTGATAGGGAAACAATAGGTTGCTTCTTAGAAGCCCAAGAGATAGCACCCAAACCCAAATGAAATACATAGCCCGAAGTGGTCTTCCTATCATCCAAACTTCCTACCCAATCACTATCAGTGTAACCAACCAGCCCATATTCTTTTGCTACTGTATACAACATGCCATATCCTTTGGTACCATTTACATACCTCAGGATTCTCTTACTCGCTTGCCAATGGGTGTCTCTTGGAGTCTCCATGAATCTAGAAATCAGACTCACTCCATGCATTATATCTGGCCTAGTTGCTGTCAAATACATCAAACTTCCAACCAAACTTTTATACATGGTTGGATCCACATTACTGCTACAATCTTCCTTGCTCAATTTAAGACCTACGGCTGTTGGTGTTGGGGCAGAATTTCTCTCAAGCATTCTAAACCTCTTCAAGGTTTCATTTGCATACTTCTCTTGAGAGATAAAAATACAATCATGCATTTTTTTTACTTCTATGCCTAGAAAAGAACTCAAGAGACCTAAATATGTCATTTCAAATTCTCTTTTCATGGCCTCTTTAAAATCAGCCATCATCCCCAATAAAAACTAAATCATCTACATACAAGACAACAATTAAAATGTTACCATTCGCTGCCTTGATGTAGAGAGTGGGCTCACCATCGCTTTTGCTAAAGTTGTTGCTCATCAAATATGAGTCAATTCTACTGTACCATGCCTGTGGAGCTTGCTTCAGCCCATAAAGAGCCTTCTTTAGCCTATACACCTTGTGTTCTTGGCCTGGAACTTCATATCCAAAAGGCTGCTCCACATAAACCTCTTCTTTCAATACTCCATTAAGGAAGGCGAACTTCACATCCATTTGAAATACCTTCCATTTGTGTTGGGCAGCAATAGCTATGACTGTCCTCATAGTCTCCATCCTAGCAACAGGGGCAAATGTCTCATCATAGTCTCTTCCAAACTGCTGTTTGTACCCCTTGACAACTTATCCTGCCTTGTGTTGGTCTATTCTTCCTTCGGCATTGCTTTTGATCTTATAGACCCATTTTACTCCAATAGCTTTCTTGTTTGGAGGCAAGTCAATCAGCTCCCATGTATTGTTTCTTTCTAATGCATCTATTTCCTCATCCATGGCTTCACACCATTTTTCCTCTTTCACAGCTTCTTCAAAATAAATTGGATCATTGTGAGAAAATAGTGCAAAATTCACACTCTCGTCAAATTCATCATCATACCTTTCATTTTGGTAGATCTCCCTTAGACTCTTGGTCTTTCTTGGCATTAGGGAGGTGAGAGTGGGGTCTGAAATTTTAGTGTTGCTACTGTTTTGCTAAACAGGCTGAATCTGGAGCGATCGAGAGCTGTCTGGAGCTCGTCGGGAGCTATCAGGAGCTCGTTTGAAACTATCAAGAGCTCGTCGATAGCTATCAGGAGCTGAATTTCTGGCTATTTGTGGCTGCTTCCCTTTATGTCTATTCTGATTAGGAGTGATCAAGAGTTGTTAGGAGCCATCATTTTTTGCTGCTGCAGAATTTTCTTCATCTTCATTTTCATCTTCTTCATCAATTTGAGTTGTCGGGAGTTGTCAGAATCTATCGTGCCATCCCATGACTGATCTTCTAAAAAATCCACATCTCTACTAATGATAATTTTTTTGGTGACCGGATTGTACAGCCTATAGGTTTTGGACTCTTCACTATAGTCTGTGAAAATGCACTTTTCACCCTTGTCATCCAATTTTTGCCTTTTTTCTTTAGGTACGTGTGCATAAGCTACACATCTAAACACTCTCAAGTTTTCAACCATCCATCTTCATTTTGTCCATGCCTCTTGAGGTATCTTGTCACGGACTGTCTTAGTTGGACTTCTATTAATCAAATGCATGGTTGTTGCAACAACCTCTCCCCAATATTTTGTAGAGAGTCCTTTTGCTTCTAGGATGCTTCTTGCCATCTCTATGATGGTTATGTTTTTCCTTTCAACCACTCCATTTTGTTGTGGAGTGTAACTGGCTGTAAGCTCCTTTTTTATGCCATTCTGCCTACAAAAATTCACAGAACAATTGGAGGTATACTCTCCTCCTCTATCTGACCTTAGGACTTTAATAAAATGTCCACTCTCTTTTTCAGCCTGAGCTTTAAACAATAAAAACTTATTAAATGCATCAGACTTGTGCTACAAAAAATAAACCCATGTCTTACAGCTGAAATCATCAATAAAGGTCATAAAAAATCTGCTATTACCAATGGAAGTGATTTGCATAGGGCCTACCAAATCAGTGTACACGAACTCCAATGGTGCCCTTGCCCTTGTAGAGTTGCCCGATTGAAAAGGCTGCCTATGTTGCTTGCCCAAAATACAAGCCTCACATCTAACATTAGGCTCTACTATCCTTGGCAAACCATCAACCATCTTGCTTTTGAACAAAATACTTAAACCAGCATAGCCTAAATGTCCATACCTGAGATGCCATAGCTTGGAGGGGTCTTCAATGGTGCTCTTGAGGGCTGCAAGTTATACTGCTAGACATTTTTCATCCATGAGAGGTGTTGCAACGGACTGAGATGAGAAGCACATCTCAATCTTCAACGGAAACATCTGGTTCTTTGTCATTTGTATTGCTGCAAACACCTTTGCCCTCTCATTCTTGTCATAAATGACACATTTGTCCTTCTCCATCAGCACTTTGTATCCATTCTAGATCAGTTGTCCTACACTCATGAGGTTATGTTTTAACTCCGGTGCAAAGAACACATTTTGAACCTCCTTCTCTTCACCCTGCTTGGTGCAGATCATAATAGATCCATTTCCTTTGACATGAACAAATCCATTGTTCCCCATTCTAATTTTTGATGTAACATTTTTATCAATGAAAGAAAAAAAAACTTTCATTACTATTCATGTGGTTGTTGCAACTGCTGTCCAAGTACCACACTTCGGGGCTGCCTTCTTCACCAACATTGCCTATGATGAAGATTGTGGATTGATTGCCTTCAGCCACATTTGAATCAGCAACATTTGCATTTTGTCTTTGCTGATTACCGTGCTTCTTCCAGCACTCACTAGCATAGTGTCCAAACTTGTGACAGTAATAGCACTCAATGTTGCTCTTGTCACTTCTCCCACTCGAACTATTATTCTTTGTGCCTCTTCGAGAGTTGTTCTAAGAGTTGTTTGCGCCCTCTTGGTTGCTTGCTCATCCTAAACTTTTTCCACCAGCATTTCCTTGACTGGATCTACCTCTACCTCTTCGGGAGCCATTTCTACCTCTCCCTCTGCCTCTTGTATTTGATTGAGCTTCGAAAGCTTGCTCATGGGAAGTAGTAGTACACCTTTTTAAATGTTGCTCATGGGTATGGAGAGAACCCATTAACTCATCCACTGTCAAATTAGAAAGGTATGTCGTTGCTTCAATAGCAATGACAAGAGGATCATACCTCGTGGGTAGACATTGAAGAATTTTTTCAACAATCTTCAGCTCCTCTAACACATCTCTATTTGCTCTCAGCTGGTTCAACAAACCGGAGAACCTTGTTTGAAAGTCTGCAACAGAATCACTTTCTTTCATCTCAATAACTTTGAACTCTCTTCGAAGTAGCTGGAGCTTCACACTTCTGACTTTATCAGTCCCTTTGTAACCAGTCTCAAGGATTTCCCAAGCTTCTTTTGCATACTCAGCTGCTGCTGTTCTGGGAAAAATGGCCTTTGTTAAGGCTGCTTCGATCAAACTCAAAGCTTTTGCATCCTTCTTCCTCTGCTCCTTTAGCTGGGTCTTCTAGTTATTTGTGAGAGCTACAAATGCAGTTGAGTAAGTGATATCCACGAACCCATTTATGAGAAAATCCCATTAATCATTGGCCACCATGATGGTCTTCATCTTCTTGGCCCAAATGTCATAGTTTTTTCCATTAAAGGATGGTGGTTGCTGCCAACTCCTTGCTTCATCTCTAGCCATGTCTCCTACAATAAAAAACTCAACACCCAGAAAATACAAATGCCCAAACTCACAAGGAAATGGGGCCTATAACTCTGATACCATGTCAAGATTTGAAAAAATAAATGCAAATGCAAAACACAGAGCTACTGCTCTGTTTTTTAGTCAAGCTAGAAATACCCAAATCTTAAATGCGAAAACACAAGGAAGACATGCAACTTTCATTCTCTATTAAACAACTAGAAATGAGAAAATAGAAAAGAAACTAAAACAAAAACTATTACAACTTTTCGGGAGCAATCAGAAGCTGCTCAACCAAACTGGTAATGATCAGGGGCTATCAACAGCTCTCTTTCAAGAGCTACGTAGAGCTCTATCTGGAGCAATCACTACTCTTATAAATAACAAACAGCTGTTGTTGTTTAGGAGCTATTGGGAGCTCAAAGAGAATGTTCTTCTCACAGTCTGCTGCTACAATCTTCTTCTCTGACTTCTTCTCTCAACTCTTTCCCAACTTCTTCCAACTGACAGAATAATCTTCCTTCTATCCAATTTTTCAAAGACAAACATTCCCCCTCAAAATTTTGAAATCACCTACTGTAGTAAATGCTGAATTCAAAATCAACTACCTTAATAAATTCTGGAGCTGTCAGGAGCTGCAGGGAGGATCCCCAAAACAGAAGGGCTCCTGACGGGTAGGTGAAGGCTGCAAGGGCACTGACGGATGAGCAGAGGCTTAGGAAACATTAAATTCCAACAAAAACACATCAATCGAATGAAATCAGAATAGCAAGTAAAAAACATAGTATGGACATCAAAATATCAAGAATGAAGTGTTTGCATCAGCTACCAACATAATGAGGCAAATGTAATATGCAAATCTCAAAATTCAATACGAAACATAGAGAGAAAAACATGGCATACTCACATACCATCAATCTTGCCTAAAGTTGATCGTTTATTGGAGCATGCAGAAAGGAATGGACTTCTAACAGATGCAAAAAAATTTGTTTTCTGGCTAAATTCATAATATATATATTAAAACTGAAAGTAGCTCAGTTCAACATATCAAATATAATAAAATCATATAAATACACAACCACAAATATATATAAAGATATTAATAAAAATTGAATGTCGAATCTAATAGTCCTTCATCAAAAGGAAGAGAATGTAAGGTACCAAATAACCATAGAGCACATGCAACTAAAGTATCAATGATATCGATGTAACTAGTATCGAATGAACAACAACTAGAATGATATTCAAATGAAACACATTACCAAACACAAAGAATAAATTAAACCATCGAACTAAACATAATTCTTAGTACTAAATGTGGAACATAGATGAAATTTTGTATGTCATTATTTAGTTAATGCTTTTTCATCGAATTTTAACAAATGCATACTCAAAGATTATATACAGTACACCAACCATACAAATGCAGGGAAAACCCATAATGACATGGGGAACTTATAAGATTCATCGACTTTGCAATATCAGCGAGTGAGAACAGGAGACCCTACATTCTTAATCAAGTGCATATAACTTAAAATTGCATTTGACATATCCATGGACAATAAAGGAAACATGTGAAATATGTAACCACTGACAAGGCACGAAAACTATTTGACCAAAAGCTACAAGGAGATACACTCACAAGGGAGGCAATATTTTTAGGATATGTACAAAAATGGCTTTGTTTAAAAGGCTATAGAGACTATCAAACAAATGCATAAATCCAGGTGTAAAGCCAAGTTCTACAACCATTTCCAGAACACTCGAACTACCGATGACCCCCTTAAGAATCAATTATTCTCCATGCAAATGTATTGCTTGCTAAGGGCGGCAATGGTGCAACCTAAGCAAGCGTACATACTACTAAGCAAGGAGTTTCAAGATATCACATCTCATATAATGAAATGGTAGTGAAAGTGCACAAAAGAGTTCGATAAAAATCCAAAGAGACTTTTAGGCAACTGTAATCGGCCTAATAAAAAAAATGCATGCCAACCGAATATGCACAAAATGTATTTGCAAGGAATCCCTCAAAATAATCAAATATCAACATGACTGCACATCAAATTCCAAAGGAACATAATGAAGGCACCTAAGGAGAGGACGTGCAACAACAAGAAAATAGCCATTGAAAAACACGTATCACATTCCTATCAAATGCCAAGTTTATAATGAACACAACACAATTCCTAAGAATGAAATCTCATAGCATAATAGAAAATCATGTAGCAAGCTTCATCAAGTAAAAATACATGTCAAGGAGCCCATAACTTATCTTTGGGTTTGATCATGGTAAACATGCATTCAAAATGGAACATAGACTAGCACCATAAAACCACTTTCCTGATCGCCTCCAAGAGTGGTCTCATCCAATGCCATCCGCAAATGTGTAAAATAATATAAGAACACACCCGTTGTCTCCTCAAACCATAAAAAAGATATGAACCTTAAAGCCTCCACTTAGGGGTTGCAACAAGTAGATGAAACGACGTGACCCAACTCATTTTCTCCCCATGGATTAACAGTTTCAACCCCTGGATAACCCCCGAAAATAAGAATCCTCCTTCCCACTTGAATCCCTCCTTTCTTCTAAATTATCTTAGATACCAATCAAATGCCGACCGGAACATCTCATAGAAAAGATAGAATTATTCTAATCGCATGCAAAAATCTCCCCAAAAAGCATCTTTTCCCAGAGACAAAACTGAGGGTTCCATACAAGATCTTCTTTCTTTAGTAAATACTATTTTTTTTAAATAACTAATTGTGGTTGCATGTTGCTACATGCAAACTTTCCATTTATTAGCATAAAATTTATAATCGAAATAATATTCTATTTTTTCTCCAATTTATCATCATTTATTAATTCCACTATAATTTTTTTGTTTATCCATTATCACCTTTTATTTTAATATTTTATTTTATTTAATATTTCATCACTCTTTTAATTTATCATCAACTATAATTATTAATAAATCTATTTATATTTGATTACCAAAATACTTGTTACTTAAGAATTTAATTAGTACCTTGATTAATGAAAAATAACATTATTAAAACAAATTGAAATCAAACTACCCAAATCAAAGTTTATCAAACCTCATAAATGGGAAAATCGTGGAGGGCACTACATCCTCCCCCCCAAGATTCGACTTACTCTTGGAAGTCGCAAGGTGAACTAAAACACACACAATCATAAGCACAACAACATAATGAACCAACAACAATATCAACAATTAAAAATTGATCGACAAAATGGGACGACACCAAAAACGGGAACGGGGTTGCAAACGGACTTCATGGTCAAGCATAATGACAAGGTGATAGACAAGGATGGGGAACTTTCTTGTCAACTTCATTTTTCCACATCGTATCCATTGAGTATGTAAGGCATGCTCAGACCTGACGATGCGGGTGGAGTCGGTGCCCAGTACTTGCAATCCTGCATAAAATCAAGTGTCGAAAGAACATATATATCTAATGCCAAACACACCATGAGAGATAATTGCATTGTAGCAGGGTGCTTATGGATGAGCGATGCAACACCGTCCCTCTCACCCGAACCTTAAAAATAACCACATCAATGATTATATCGAAACAATGTAATCAATCATAGTTACCGCACAATAAACATAATCAACAACTACCTGCTAATCATAAACCAATTAACCCAATACACAGATAGCCTTGTAAATCCATCATTTTCATACACATAAAACAATACCCTCATGATCATCCAAAAGTCTGATCCAAACTAACCAAAATTATACAATAAGTGTTAGAATGCATAACATAACATAAACCAATAGTGGCGTGAACACCAAAGTCAGGCAAAACGTCATCCTAACCCAATCCAAATTGGTAAGCAAGTATCAACAGAGTGTGAAGTGCACATCATAATCGACAAAAGACCAAAATTTTACACTTTTCAGAATCAAGATAAACATGATACACACATGATTCCAAATTTAACAAACATTCTCCACACAAACACACAAACTCACGTCATAGAGAAATGCATCACAAGGCTACACAAGGGTCCATGATGCATCCCCGATAGGTAGGATATTGGTGCATTGTGCACTACACTGAGGGTCCTATCCTTTCCATCGGTTTACTGCACCATCGGACCAACACCACCTAAAGACAAACTCAGGTTGCTAAGTAAGGATGACAGAAGGGTGAACACCTAAACTCAAGAGTCTAAACGCAAGGTTAACATAATGGGCTCATAGTACCCAGTGTATAAACCTAGGCTCTGATACCATGTTGTAACACCCCATCACGCAAACCCAACAGGATGCAACGACAACAAAAGACAGAACAATTTTAAAAAAAAAGATAACACTACGTAATCAACCAATAAAAGTTAAACATACAACATTATGATAATTACTTATCGACACCTAACTAGTCCCATGGGTTTACATGGTTGCATTACTAGAAAACGTTCCTAACCAACTAACATTGTTACAACCTAAATGCCAAGAGATTAAATGATCGAAGCATACGTATACAAGATAGCATAATGAACACATATAACTATCCATAATCCAACAGAGAAGATTCAAGTACGTACATCATTGTATAACATTACAAATTCAAAGTTCAATGATAAAATTATGGAGCATATTTCCACAAATACAACACTTCAAGGTTACAATAGTACATTACAAAAGGCTTCCCTTATATCCACGGGAAGATTAGAAAGTGTACAAGAGTAATACATCACTGAGGAACAAGGTATGAAACAAAGAACAATCTCCAATCGAGTGAAGCTCTGGAATCTCTACATATGCTTCTTCTCCTCACTTCACGAACACAACCTGGGAACCCAATGGGTGCGTAGCACATTCCACCCGACCATGTGGACCCAAAGGTCCACCCCCCATGCTAGGAGAAGACAAGAAAGGATCCACATCCAACCAAGTCAAAAAACAAGGCTAACACGGCCCAACATAAAACCACATAAAACATAAACAACAACAATAATACTCCAAAGGAAACAAGAATAAGGGAAGACAACCAGGTATAGTGGGAGAGTGTCATTGCATGGCCTCACATGGACTCGCCAGAATACCTAACACTAGGAGCCGCCTCCATCTATGGTTAACCAGACAACCTATCTCAAGATGTCGCCCCATAGGGTTACTCATGTGGAGCCACTTACCTTTCATGGAGACCTTACCAATTAGGTCTTCCCACCAAACCTTAGCCTTTGAGAGCACTAACAGTATGAGTGAGGCACATATTTAGTCTTGTTATTAGTTTAACTAACCCAACCCACTAGATACATTAATTAGGTTATCACTTATTAAGGGAGCTCTTCCATGGGTTATCCTGGTCTAGCCTCTTTGTGGGCCAACCCCCATAAAGAGCCACTCTCCCTATGGCTACCCAAAACTAAGGTCAACTAAAGGGGTTTACCTCAACACTCTAACACATAAAGGACATTCTTTAAAGCAAAACACACGAGGCATGAACATCTCGTGACTACTTAAAGTATCAAAACTCATAAAACAAGGAGGTAACGCATGCATACATCCTCACTTGATAAATCAAGATAAATACAAAAATGCAAAAAAGCACAATTTACCACTAGCCTCTGGAAGTGAGTAAACATCTACCCTTATCTCTGAAACATGAGATCAAGAAATGAGCATAAATCATGGGTTCTTGTAACTTGAGTCAAATCAAAGATAAACCAAAACATAAAATTACACTTAACATCATATAACCCTTCAATTTGAAGAAATGGAAAGTTAAAAGGATAATCAAATAAACCATGAAATACACTGTACAAAGAAATTCACAATAACTAGTAATCACAAAGGCATCACTTCCACATTCTTTACCACTAAGCCACCAATCACAAAATCGAACTCAATTTAAACATGGCCATGAAAACATTCACAACTCATAAAACAATAATGAAAAACTACATATTATCGAATAAGGGATAAACCATGACATCTATGGTTAACATAAAATCTATATCAAAAACATGCTAAAGCCATTGAAATTACTTTTGTATAATTTAATATTTTCTAATTATTCCTTAATCCACTATATGGATAGCATATAAATAAATTAAGAACTAAAAACTTTCCACTCTAGTGGGTTTTACATTAATGTCTTTGACCGAATATGAACGACCATAAAACAACCTAATTCTATAATGAATGCAAATTAGGGGTAGAATATAAAATTTGCATAACAATACTAGATGTCTACTTAGTTGATCTAGAAGCATCTACTACTTAACCACTTTTCCATGTTTATGATTTTAGCGACAAGGGATTTCCTTATTAAGGTTCATTATCTTGTATTCTTAACTATAAGAGTACATTTCTAATAATTAATTATCTTGATAAAATAACCATGTCAATGTAAGGGCATAACTATCATCTTAATATAACTAAGTCATCTTTCTTTTCTTATATCTTTTCAACAATATGAGCTATGTAAATCTATCTACGATGAAAATTTCACATAAATAACCTAACTAATTATGAATCTATCAATTTCGCTATTGAACTCCTTTACTTATGCGTGCTGGCAAGAAGTTGAGTCCGCTTTTTGGCCAAAAAGTGGAAGTGTTTTCCCTAATTTTCAGAATTTGACACATTGATCTTAAAATTTGAAGCACTTAGAGATGAAAACTTCAAAAAAGTCACGAATCATAAAATGTAGTACTCGAAGTCTAGCTTCCAAATATGTAATTTATTTCAATACCCAGATTGTACAAATTGAGTTTCAATAAGTGTTTCTAAAAACCGCTATTTAAAATCCATTTTTTTTTACCATACCATGCACATGTACGACATCCATATTTTGACCTAAATTATCGTATTTTCTAAATCCTTTTGGGATAAGGTTTGTGACTCACTGAAGCTTGTTTTCGTTATTTTTTTGTAATTTTTTATTGAATATTTATTTTTTTGTTAATTTTTTATTAGGCATATTTGTTGTTTAAAAAAATCATCAAGTACGACATGCATAAGATGACCTAAAATTATCATTTTTTGAAAAAAAAAAATTTAAAATTGAAAAGAATTGTCTAAAGTTTGTTCTTGTGCAATTCGTTCGTCAAAATGCTATGTTGATCAAAAGTTATTAAAATAGTAAAAAACTCTGATATTTAAAGTTTATGGACCAGTATCATCAGAAATTAATTGAAAAATAGAAAACATAATCCAATTGTAAAAAAAATTACATATTTCAAATCTACATTATCTCATCTAAAATGGGTTTTAATTTCGTCAAAAAATTCTAAAAAAAAAGTCGTCAGCATATGTCCAAACTCGGTATTTTTCTCTGACATTGTTAGAATCTTCAACTAGCAGCTCAAACCAGGTTGAAGGCCTAGGTTCAGACTCCCAATGCTTTTCTCGAACCAAAATTTGAGGCAAAAACCAGACCTCAAAGCAAAACCAATTTCAAATTTTAAAAATTTATTAAAAAATCATTATTTATGCTTTTACAAAACAGGATCCCGCTTTACAAAATGGGATCCCATTTTGAAAATTCCCAAAAATGGAAGTTTGGAAATTTTCAAAACGGGATCCTGTTTTGAAAATTTCCAAAATGGAATTTTTTCCATTTTTAGCAATTTTCAAAATGGGATCCCGTTTTGGAAATTTTCCAAAAATGATTTTTTTTTAAAATGAGATCCCGCTTTTTAAAAATACGGGATCCCATTTTTTAAAATACGGGATCCCATTTATTTTATTTTAGGCTCAGGTTCTTGAACCTAAATGGGATCTCATTTATTAAAAAATGGGATTTTGTTTATTAAAAATGAGATCCCGTTTTTGCAATGCCGATTTCGTTGTTTTGGCTAAGGCAAAAACTTCCACGTTTTGTGGACTCAACTTCTTGCACTTACCCTTATTTATCTACTAAAAATATTAATATACAAGGACGAAAGTATTCTTGCAATAAACACCTACAATAATACTAAAAACTCTCAATTCCCAATTCCGAAATTCTTCCACCAATACAACTCTAAATTAAATAATTATTTATCTATTTCAAATGCCAAACAATAATTATCCAATTAAAACTCTTATACAAACAATATTCTATAAAATCTAAGCATAGACTCGAATTTCCTTCGTAGATAAATAAGCTTTGTGCCATAGTTAGAGAGGACCTATGTTTCTTATACACAATAATCAATCATAGCATGTCACACATTCATGTTTAATAATATTTTGATTATTATGTCAATAAAGTTTGTAGTAAAAATAAAAAAATACTTCGGCTAATCAAGTTGGAGTAATAATATAATAAATAAAAGAAGAACAATATAATAACCTTATACACATAAATAAAAAATGAGATTCCTAATATTTCCGAATGGAACTATAATAACAATTTTAAACTAATAAATAATATCACTACTTTAAGTTCTTACTAAATAATTACTATTTTAAATTCTCATAAAATGAATACTACTTTAAATTTTCATAAATAGTCACTACTTTAAGCTTTCATCATTAAAATAATGTATATTATACATATACTAAGGAACATATCCTTAAACTTGAGTCTAAAATATGCCTACACAACAATCACGAATCCTTGTGAAATAGATGTTTCATTGAATTCTACCAGGGACTTTTTTCTAAACTATGCTAGATGTGAATTCATCTAAGAGTAAAATTAACTAAATAAATAAATATACAAGAACCTTGAGAACGAACTGTTTCATGAGTAAATAAATACTACCACATATTTTCATGCTTGTGTTGTCTGGTTAACTATTAAATCTGAAACCAAAGATATGCTCTTAGCAACTTTCCTAACTCAGAAGTAGAGAATCGGTAAAGTTCAAAATATTTGAGTAGTAAACATAAAGCATCACACACCAAACCGATTGCAAGTTCATCAAATCTCCACCATAAAATACATCAATCGAATGAAATCGGAATAGCAAGTAAAAAATATAGTATGGACATCAAAATATCAAGAATGAAGTGTTTGCATCGACTGCCAATGCAATGAGGCAAATGTAATACACAAAGCTCAAAATTCAATATGAAACTTAGAGAGAAAAACATGGCATACTCACATACCATCAATCTTGCCTAAAGTTGGCCATTTATTGGAGAATGCAGAAAGGAATGGACTTCTAACGGATGCAAACGGATTTGTTTTCTGGCTAAATTCATAATATATATATATTAAAACTGAAAGCAGCTTAGTTCAACATATCAAATATAATAAAATGATATAAATACACAACCACAAATATATATAAAGATATTAATAAAAATTGAATGTTGAATCTAATAGTCCTTCATCAAAAGGAAGTGAATGCAAGGTACTAAATAACCACAACTAAAGTATCAATGATATCGATGTAATTGCTATCGAATGCACAACAACTAGAATGATCATCAAATGAAACACATTACCAAACACAAAGAATAAATTAAACCATCGAACTAAACACAATTCTTAGTACTAAATGTGGAACATAGATGAAATTTTGTATGTCATTATTTATTTAATGCTTTTTCATCGAATTTTAACAAATGCATACTCATAGATTATATACAGTACACCAACCATACAAATGCAGGGAAAACCCATAATGACATGGGGAACTTATAAGATTCATCAACTTTGCAGTATCAATGAGTGAGAACAGGAGACCCTACATTCTTAATCAAGTGCATACAACTTAAAATTACATTTGACATATCCATGGACAATAAAGGAAACATGTGAAATATGTAACCACTGACAAGGCACGAAAATTGTTTGAACAAAACCTGCAAGGAGATACACTCACAGGGGACACAATATTTTTAGAATATATACAAAAATGGCTTTGTTTAAAAGGCTATAGAGACTATCAAAAAAATGCATAAATCCAGGTGTAAAGCCAAGTTCTACAATTGTTTCCAGAACACTCAAACTACCGAAAGCCCCCTTAAGAATCAATTATTCTCCATGCAAATTTATTGCTTGCTAAGGGCGGCGATGGTGCAACCTAAGCAGGCGTACATACTACTAAGCAAGGAGTTTGAAGATATCACATCTCATGTAGTGAAATGGTAGTGAAAGTGCACAAAAGAGTTCGATAAAAATCCAAAGAGACTTTCAGGCAACTGTAATCGGCCTAATTAAAAAAACGCATGCCAACTGGATATGCACAAAATGTATTTGCAAGGAAGCCCTCAAAATAATTGAATATCAGCATGACTCTGCATCAAATTCCAAAGGAACATAATGAAGGCACCCTGCACCTAAGGAGAGGACGTGCAACAACAAGAAAATAGCCATTGAAAAACACATATCACATTCCTATCAAATGCCAAGTTTATAATGAACACAACGCAGTTCCTAAGAATGAAATCGCATAGCATAATAGAAAATCATGTAGCAAGCTTCATCAAGTAAAAATACATTTCAAGGAGCCCATACCTTATCTTTGGGTTCGATCATGGTAAACATGCATTCAAAATGGAACATAGACTAGCACCAAAAAACCGTTTTCCTGATCGCCTCCAAGAGTGGTCTCATCCAATGCCATCTGCAAATGTGTAAAATAATATAAGAACACACCCATTGTCTCCTCAAACCATAAAAAAGAAATGAACCTTAAAGCCTCCACTTAGGGATTGCAACAAGTAGATGAAACGACGTAACCCAATTGATTTTATCCCCATGGATTAACAGTTTCAACCCTTGGATAACCCCCAAAAATAAGAATTCTCCTTCGCACTTCAATTCCCCCTTTCTTCTAAATTATCCTAGATACCAATCAAATGCCGACCAGAACATCTCATAGAAAAGATAGAATTATTCTAATCGCATGCAAAAATCTCCCCAAAAAGCATCTTTTCCCAGAGACAAAACTGAAGATTCCATGCAAGATCTTCTTTCTTTAGTAAATACTATTTTGTTTTTTAAATAACTGATTGTGGTTGCATGTTGCTGCATGCATTTATTAGCATTAAATTTATAACCAAAATAATATTCTATTTCTTCTCCAATTTATTATCATTTACTAATACCACTATAATTTTTCTATTTATGCATTATCACCTTTCATTTTAATATTTTATTTTATTTAATATTTCATCACTCTTTTAATTTATCATCAACTATAATTATTAATAAATCTATTTATATTTGATTACCAAAATACTTGTTATTTAATAATTTAATTAATACCTTGATTAATGAAAAATAACATTATTAAAACAAATTTAAACCAAACTACCCAAATCAAAGTTTATCAAACCTCGTAAATGGGCGAATCGTGGATGGCACTATAAAGGGAGCTAATCACTGGGATTTGTTGTATTGACACTACCATATTCCTTATCCTCCCCCATCCACCTTCCTTATCCATGGATCCTATCCACATCCATCTACCTTCCTTGTCCACCCATCATGCTACAATCCATCTCCATTCCTTATTTATCCATCCTTTTGTCTTCCATCCCTCCTATCTCATCATACATGACATATCTGCAATGGAGCATCTCCTTCTTTGTGACATATTCCTTGGAGACAACATTCATCCATCCTATCATCCCTTCCATATCACTATTGTCACCTTCTCATCCATCCATCTACCAATCCTTTTCCATATTCTCATCCTTATCTTCCCATCCATCAATCCATCTAGTAATCCCTTCCATCTCCCCATCCTTATCTTCCCATCCATCCATCCAACAAGTCCCTTCTATCTCCCAATCCTTATCTTCCCATCCATCCATCCAAAACCCTCTCCCCATCCTCATCTTCCTATTCGTCCATCCTATCATTCTACTATATCCACATACTTATCTCTTGATTCTCCATCCATGTAATCCCTCTACCATCTCATCCTCCTATACATCGTCCCTTGTCATTGGTATCTAGCTATAGGGTAAGTGCAAGAAGTTGAGTCCACAAAACGCGGAAGTTTTTGCCTTAGCCAAAAAAACGAAATCGGCATTGCAAAAACGGGATCCCATTTTTTAATAAACGAGATCCCATTTAGGTTTAGGATCCTGAGCCTAAAATTAAAAAAAATGGGATCCCGTATTTTAAAAAACGGGATCCTGTATTTTTAAAAAGCGGGATCTTGTTTTTAAAAATTTTCATTTTTGGAAAATTTCCAAAATGGGATCTCATTTTGAAAAGTTTCCGAAAAACTATCCATTTTGAAAAATTTTTTTGAAAATAATAGATCCCGCTTTGAAAACTTTCCAAAAATGGAAATTTTTCCATTTTTATAATTTTCAAAACGGGATCCCGTTTGTAGCATAAATAATGATTTTTTAATAAATTTTTAAAATTTGAAATTGGTTTTGCTTTGAGGTCGGTTTTTGCCTCGAATTTTGGTTCAGTGGAAAGCATTGGGAGTCTAAACCTAGGCCTTCAACCTAGTTTGACCTGCAAGTTGAAGATTCTAACAATGTCAGAGAAAAATACCGAATTTGGAAATATGGTTGACGACTTTTTTTGTAGAATTTTTTGACGAAATTAAAACCCATTTTAGATGAGACAATGTAGATTCAAAATATGTAATTTTTTTACAATTGGATTATTTTTTCTATTTTTCAATTAATTTCGATGATACTGGTCCATAAACTTTAAATATCGAGAGTTTTTTACTATTTTAATAACTTTTGATCAACATAACATTTTGATGAATGAATTGCACAAGAACAAACTTCAGACAATTCTTTTCAATTTTTTTAAAAAATCAAAAAATGATAAGTTTAGGTCATCTTATGCATGTCGTACATGATGATTTTTTTAAACAACAAATATGCCTAATAAAAAATTAACAAAAAATTAAATATTCAATAAAAAATTACAAAAAAATATCGAAAACAAGTTTCAGTGAGTCACAAATCTTTTCCCAAAAGGATTTAGAAAAATACAATAATTTAGGTCAAAATATGGATGTCGTACACGTGCATGGTATGGTAAAAAAAAATGGCTTTTAAATAGCGGTTTTTAGAAACACCTATTGAAACTCAATTTGTACAATCTGGGTATTGAAATAAATTACATATTTGGAAGCTAGACTTCGAGTACTACATTTTATGATTTGTGACTTTTTTGAAGTTTCCATCTCTAAGTGCTTCAAATTTTAAGATCAATGTGTCAAATTCTGAAAATCAGGGAAAACACTTCCACTTTTTGGCTAAAAAGTGGACTCAACTTTTTGCCAGCACCCTATAGCCTACCCCCATGCAATCCAATGCCATTCATCTCAATATCATCACTCCTATCTATTTCTCATATGTTGATAATCTCCTATCACTTTTCATCACTCATCTATCCATCACATCATCCTCCCAATTCATCTTTTGATGATTTGGATAACTATCCCATCCCTGAGCTTCACATAATCTACATATTATGCATATCAATCATTCCATCCACAAGGCCTCTCATGTCATCATATCGGCTCCATCATTGTATCTACTTCTCATGGTCATCTCATCATCCTTTATCCATTGTCTATCGTTGGTCTTTTTCTGAACTACAATGCCTCTGTGCTTTCACGTAGGTAAGGCTAATCATTTGATCAATCCCTAAGGCTTTTGTCTGTCTTGTTGTGATGGTCATCATCATCCATCAATGTCTTCGTTGTCATCTTTTTGCTTTTATCCATGGTTAGTTGTTAGTCCTTTTATCGAACTACGAGGTCTTTGCACTTTCACGTAGGCAAGGCCATCAATCGATGAGCCTTTGAGACCCTAGGTCTGTCCTCAGGGCGTGTCTTGTTTTTGTGTCGCGTCGTCAAGTGTGTCCCTATCTAGCTAGTTCCTAATAACAAAATCCATCTATATCACAAGGTTCAATCCGTTTTGAGTATCCCGAGTCATGTTGATCAAACAATCTAGCCCCATCCATCTTTGGTCTTAGCAGGATGTATCCTTCCTCAAATCAAGCTGCATCAATCCCATCCATTTATTGGTCCTATGGTAAAGGATATTTGGAATTTATTGTGATTTTTTTGGTGCTTTTGTATTTTGTTTATCATTTGAGCTCCCTATTATACCTACTCTAGGTCACCATGATCCATCATATCATGGTGCGCTTTGACTAGAAAACATAGGGCCATATCATGATTTTTTGCATGATTGTGTTTTCCTGGTTGTCCCACGTAGCACCCACCAAGATCCTTGTGGTCTTGTGTTGTGTTGGGGTATTCTTTGTGTTTGTGGTTTTCCAACATTGGCCCGACCAAAGCCCTCGTGACTTTGGGGATTTTGGACTAACCTTTTGTTTGTTGTGTCTTATGCATGTGGTACGTCATCAACTTTGTTCCTCATACCCTGGTACATAGTATCTCATGCTATATCAAATCAAGTGCTCATTACATGGCAACATAATGCATAACACTTAACTTGCTTGATTTGGTTACTATCCTTTCATCTCACCCATCCCCCATCCTCTCATCTGTCAAAATCCCCCCATCCATTCCCCCTAAATGTGTCTCATCCATTCATCCTTCATCACCCTCCCTCCTCTTTGTTGAAAATGAAGGTAAATTTTTAGCTTAAAACTTGTAAAACTATGTGACTATAGATCTAATTAAGTATTCTTTGTCACAATTATTTGTGCATGATTAATCTATTTAGATCAATTCTTTGTGTATGATTTATTTTGTTTAAATCAATTTTATATTTTGTAAAAATAGATAGAAGATTGTAGAAGAATGTAGACAGAAGATAAAAGTGACACAACATATACATGGAGAAACCCTTTTGGGAAAAAATCTCCACCAAAACCGACATTTCTTCTATTATTTAACCTTAGAATAAGATTACAATAACACTGTATCAATCCTTGATTGATATGCTTCATTTTTCTTCAACAGTGCTTGTTCACAACCTACAATAAACTCTCATAAGACTCTTATGCACTTGCTGCAATATATAGACAATAATAAGCATTGTAAACTCCTACTCCTCTAAAAAACCTATGCTTAGATTTGGCAAGTAGAGTTCCACATTGTAACATGAAGTCAAAACCAAAGTCTCATCAATTTAGGTGCCCCAAACTGAACACTTAATTGAACTTTGGTCTCGAAGATATCTTGTAAACTCTACCTCAAAGTTGGTGCACAAGAATGGGCCCCACTTAACAGAGCCTTGTAAATATCTTCTCATGCAAAAGGTGTTAACTAAAAGATGCCAACTTGGGCGCCCAAGGTGGGTCCAAGTCAATCTTTGTTAACTGAAACATATCTCTCCATCAATTCATGCAAACTTTATGTATGATTGATCATCCCCACTTAATTGAAAGTATCCACCTGTTATCTATCATGGAACTGAAGTCATTAGTCAAGTCAACTAGTATCCAACTCAAAATAACTACATGCAACTAAAGATAACTGAACCATAATTGAACTGAACTAAACTAAACTAAACTGATACTGAATTGATAGTGCCCCTCCACTCTTGTAAGTATCAATCCCTATTTTGCAGGAACCTAGACATGTATTACTAAAGTGTTATCAATCCTCCAAATAGTTAATTGAAACAAGGTGGGTTCCACCTTCAATGTGGGCACCCCATGTGCTCCTATTATTTAGGAACTCATATTAGACACCCTCACATGTTCCTATTTTTAAGGAATAATTACAAATGTCAATTTACATGTTCATTTCATTCAAATTTAATCTCTTTCTAATCCTAGTGTTGGAGAAAACTTTCCAAGCACTTAGGAGATACGTGAAATATGTTTAGGATTGCAATTAAATGGCATCTTATTCCCAACACTCTCTCTATCCTATCTGTTTCCATCCATTCACTCCCTCCATCTTCATCATATCATCATCTCTCCAATCTTCTTAGGATAATATAGATTTGTTATTCTAAGTATCTTTTCCTCCATCATCTTCATTCATTTCAACAATCTCACATCTCAATCCAATCCTAATCCATTCGATCTCGTACAAAACATCTAATTGCATCTTTAGTCTTGTTCCTAGCTCTGCTACAAGCCTTGATCCCCTTATCATCATTAGTGGGATGTATCCTTCCCTATCATTTGTGTTGTTTTGGAATGTATCATTCCCTCATCAACAACACTCTCATCATCATCAATGGGATGTATCCTTCCCTATCCTTTGTGTTGTTTTGGGATGTATCCTTCCTTCATCAACAACACTCTCATCATCATCAATGGGATGTATCCTTCCCTCATCAACAACACTCTCATCATCATCATCATCATCGAGATGTATCTTTCCCTATCCTTTGTGTTGTTTTGGGATATATCCTTCCCTCATTAGCAACACTCTCATCATCATCATCAAGACGTATCCTTCTCTATCCTTGTGTTGTTTTGGGATATATCCTTCCCTCATCAACAACACTTTCATCATCATCATTGAGATGTATCCTTCCCTATCCTTGTGTTGTTTTGGGATATATCATTCCCTCATCAACAACGCTCCATCCATCATCAATCCATCTTGGCTTGTAGCTTGATTGAGGCAACATCACATTTGTCCTTGAACCCATTTGTGCTTACTTGCTTCTCATCTTCTCCTTTCATTATCTCTTGCCCCTCCCATCCCCTATTCTATCCACAATTTTGCATCATCTCATCCATTTCAAGAGTACACCTGTGTTCTCTTGAACCCACATGTCCTCTTGAGGGGGCATCCTCAATCCCTAATCCTCATCTTCACCTCCATCATCTTTCCTCCTAGTCACTCCTTTGAATGACTGGGGCATCTTTCACAATCTAATCATCTTCTTCCAAGTGTTTTATTTTAATCTTCTTTGAAATGATGCTACTTCATAACACCATCTCAAAGAGGGGCAAAATATAGACACTAAAAATTGACCACTTTTATTTGGTCAATTTACGCTTTATCCAACCAATTTCATATTCTCTATATTAATTAAATTATACCTTATTATTTAATTAATATTCATTATCACCCTTCATCCTAATTTATTTCTTCTATCATCTCTAAATCTTAGCCTAAAGTAAATAATTACCTTTGATTATTTAATTATTAATATTCAATTAATAAATTATACCTTATTATTTAATTAATATTCATTATCACCCTTCATCCTAATTTATTTCTTCTATCATCTCTAAATCTTAGCCTAAAGTAAATAATTACCTTTGATTATTTAATTATTAATATTCAATTAATAAATTATACCTTATTATTTAATTAATATTCATTATCACCCTTCATCCTAATTTATTTCTTCTATCATCTCTAAATCTTAGCCTAAAGTAAATAATTACCTTTGATTATTTAATTATTAATATTCAATTAATAAATTATACCTTATTATTTAATTAATATTCATTATCACCCTTCATCCTAATTTATTTCTTCTATCATCTCTAAATCTTAGCCTAAAGTAAATAATTACCTTTGATTATTTATTCCCATCACGTATCCCTTTCCTCCAAAAATTAAATAAATAATCTATTTATTTAATTCTTCACATGTCTCATCCTCCATAAAATTCCTCTAATCCTGATTAATTTGCACAATCCTAGATTAAGGATGTGCACATTCCTAGTCCTTGATTAGGGATGTGTCACATACTCCATAATATGCAAGTGGATAATTAACCCTCATTACCCATCTAATCATTTGCCCAATCCCTCACTTGCACAACCTAATCATTAATTAACTTCCTAACCTACTTCTTGGTCAACTTTCCCTTCCCCTAAGGAATTTTTAATTCCTTTTTATCTTCCCAAGGTCCTTTTGGGGAATTTTTAATTCCTCTCATCCCCCAAGGAATATTAAATTCCTTTTCTCTTTCCCAAAAGAATTTGTAATTCCTTTTATCATTCCCATGCACATTAGTCAAAACCTTGATCTCAACCTTTGATCTTCCCCCTTTCAATCTCCACCATCTATTCCATTTCCCTTGCTAATGGTTAACACAACCATTTTTGCAATCTGACCATCTCATGCAAACTCAATCTTTCACACTATCACCATAACCAAATCCTTGCAACCATAGCCATTTTGCATCCATTTTGTGACAAAATCAAGCAAAATCAAGTCGTTATGCTACCAAAATTGATCTAGGAGCACACATATCAAGCCATCAAGGGAAAACAACTCAATCAAGCTCAAACAAGGTAATATTTTGGTATTTTATTTACAAGTTTGAGTTTCAACTTTAAGCCCTAATATGAGCGTTTTGTTTTGTTTTATCCTTTTGCTTGAGTTTATTTCTTGCATTTTAGATGGGGTAAAAACACTACACACTTAGATACATATTGAGCATGCCCTAATCAAACCTTTCACATAAAAGGAATGTAGTCATAATGTATAAGAGTCATGGTCACTTAACCACATATACACCATTAGAACCTTAAAACAAAATCCATAGTACTCAAATGCATATAAGCCACACAAATTTTACACAAAACCCATAAGAATTAGTCAATTTTAGATCGTGCACACAAAAGAAATGTAATTATAATGTATAAGAGTTAAGGTTGTTCAACCACAATGCATGAACAAGAACAATATGAACATTATAAAAGTATTATGGGACCTTGAAATGAAACCCATACCACTGAATCACAAATATGTCATTTTAACCTTCAAGGAAAACCCATACAACTTAATAACATACATGTCATTAGATTCTTCACACAAAAGAAATATTATCATGCACAAGAGTCAAACACTCAATCATGATGTGTAAACACATCATAGGATTTTGATGCAATGTTCAAACAAGTCCCTTACAACTAACATATGTAATTAGAACCTTCATACAAAAGCCATACAATCATCATGCACACCAACTTTTGCATCTCAACCATGATTATCCAAACAAGAACACTAGGAACACCATAGGAACTTGATGAAAACTTAAAGAAAAACCCATACAACTCAATGGCATATATGCTATTAAAATGTTAAAAATAAATCATACAACTCAATGACATATTTCATTAAACCCTTCATGCAAAAGATATGCAATTATCATGCAAAAGAGTCAATGTCACTTGGTCACGATACATAGACATGCCATTGGAGTTTGTTGCAACCTAAAACCCATACAACTTTGACACATATATGACATCATGCCCTTCATTCAAAAGCCATACAATCATCATGCAAATGAGTTAATGTCACTCAACCATGATGAATAAACAAGTATGCTAGGAACAACATGGGAGTTTGATGAAACTTTCAAACAAAACCCATACAAGTAATCAATAACATTATGCTATTTGAACTTCAAACAAAAACCATACAACCATAATGCATGAGAGTGAATCTCACTAACAATGATACATGAATAAGCACATTATATACTATGTCACATATGCCATTCAACCCTAAAACACATCATATATGTCATATTCAATTAAAATACACTTTAATGCATCAATACACTAGGACACAAAACCCATACAATCATAATGCACGATAGTGAATGTCACTAACAATGGTACATGAATAAGCACATTATATACTATGTCATATATGTCATTCAACCCTAAAACACATCATATATGTCATATTCAATTAAAATACACTTTAATGCATAAATACACTCGGACACACCATAAGATGACATACATGCCATTATACCCTTGACACAAAAGCATTATAATCAATGTCTTCAATCCTAATGCAGAAGAAAACTAGGCAATCCATAGAAGTTAGATGTATATTAGACAAGCAAGTTTTAGACAAAGCCCATAAAACTCAATGAATGTTATACTCAATGAAACCCTTACACAAAAACCATATAAATAATTTATGATGAATATAATTTGTAATTTCTTTATAACCTTGTGTAAAAGCCAATGTCGATGCATACAAGTCAATGCCTTTCAACCCTTGGAAACACATCATAGAATACTTGAAAAATATAAAGTAAATAAAATATAAATTCACAAATTCAAAATTATAGTTTACAAAGGCAAACCTTGAATATTTATATTTCCACATTTTTATAAAATGTTATCCAAGCACTTACAAGTTCCTACCATTAGAATCACACCATACAATTTCATTCAATAGTAAGCATGCACGCTCTAACAAATGAAATTTTAAAATAGAGAACAAATACTAAAAAACTAATTCACTTGAATAAAATATTAAACAAATTTACATAGTAAAACCTTAAATGTTTTTTTTTACATAGTAAAACCTGAATTTTTCCAAGAAATAAATTAATATATATACAACAAGAGATGATTGGTATTCTTGCCATAGATAATATACTTAAGAAAAGTGTTTGAATTTTCAATATATATTCAAATAAGTGACATAAAAAATATAACATTATAAGAACATAGACTAAGAATATAAAGTTAGTTTCAATCGTTGTCTTCACCTCTCTTAATCTCCTCATCTAAACTATATAAATCTCATAAACAAAAAAAAAAGTAGTGTTTGTTTTAAAGCTTCATTTTAACCATATATACGATTGTCTAATTTACAATAAATAAACTATTTTAATTAACTTTTAAATCATAGATTTAATTAACATTATATAACTAACTTAAAAAATAGAAAAATTAAAAGTAGCTTTAAAATAACAAGAGAGACCTCTTCAAGGATGTCTTAGCCATCCTTAAGAGTTTGTGGAGGGGTATTTCTGCCCCCCTCAAAAAATAATACATCTTTTATTAATTGTAATTGTGGAGCAATGTTGACAAAGGATTTAAGCCTTCCTTCAAACATTTTTCAAGTTTCCACCACTATAAACTATTTTAATTTACTTTTAAATCATAGATTTAATTAACATTATATAACTAACTTAAAAAATAGAAAAACTAAAAGTAGCTTAAAAATAACAAGAGAGACCTCTTCAAGGATGTCTTAGCCATCCTTAAGAGTTTGTCGAGGGGTATTTCTAGCCCCCTCAAAAAATAATACATCTTTTATTAATTGTAATTGTGGAGCAATGTTGACAAAGGATTTAAGCCTTCCTTCAAACATTTTTCAAGTTTCCACCACTATACAAATCATTTTCAACTAAAACATTGGTGTCTTTCATATAAAATAACTTGCAAAGTGTGAAGTTATTTCTTGACGATTCCTGCACATTTTATATTTCACACCTAACATTTATGATATATGCATACGTTTATGATCCAAAAACATTTCCTTCAACTTGTTCTTTATATTCTTTAGGGAACTACATTTATGAGATGATTAAACACGCATCTCAAGAAAATCAACACCAAAATTAATAACATAATCAATACCATAAAAGCATATGCAATCCTTGATCTTTATATTCTTTTAGTGAACTTTTACATTTATGAGATGAATAAACATATATATCAAAAGAAAATCAACAATAAAACTAATAAAATTATGAATAACATTAAAGCATATGCAATCCTCGATCTTAATATTCTTTTAGTGAACTTCTACATTTATGAGATGAATAAACATATATATCAAAAGAAAATCAACAATAAAATTAATAAAATCATCAATAACATTAAAGCATATGCAATCCAAATGAATCTTGCAAATTGTATATTTGATGTATAAACCTTCATAAAAATTCAACATCAAAATCATCAAATGATGTATACATATATGCCAAAAGAATAACAATAAATCACTAGCACCACAAATACCATAAGCATACCAAATAGTTTGAGAAGATGCAATCTTCTCCATTTTAAAGAAAAAAAAGTGACAATCGAATTTTGAGAAGAAGAAATTTGACAAACACTCATGATAGAAAATAATAAAAAAAATTGGGTTGAAGGGTTGTGACACACTCATATGGTAGACTATAATGTTCACCATTCATAAAAAATGTATCTAGCAATTAGAGTTATTGCTCAATGCTTAGAAAGAAAATGACAAAATTAAATTTTCAAAAGAAGAATGTCTAATGATCACTGATATGATAGATAATTCTAACAAAATTTAATTCAAAGGGCTGACATATTCATATGCTGACTATTAAAAAGTAAATCTATGCACAAAAGTCGAAAACATATATAACCCATATATATGGATGTTCAAAATCTAAGCAAATATGCATAGTTTTATAACGATAAAATATATAGGTTAAAAGACAACCCAACAACTTCGATAAAATAATTTTTTTCTTTTTCTAAAAAATTAAAGTAAAATAGCTTTGTCTAAATGTTTGATATTTGGCAGCAACTAATAATAAGAGTTTAATATTTTTAAAAATAGAGAGAGGGAATAGAAAATTTTAGATATATGTAGTGTTTCTTCAAGCATTCACTATTCTTGCATGAACATCCAAGTGGGCATTGATGATGATTTAAAAACTAGGTTTTGTGGGGACATGTCTTTGGCCCTCAAATAGTTGTCCCTGTCCTCATCTCCAATGACATTTGAGGTATGATAGGATGGCAGGGAATGTTCTTATTTTCAAATATTTGAAAGATTACCCAAACATGTTGCAGTAAAAGGAAATGCCATGGGAATGTCTCAGACATCCCTCACTATCTTGGGGATAGGTAGGTGTCCTTGACAGTAAGGCAAGTTTTTATAATGTTTAAAAAAAATCATTTATGATATAAAAAAATATTGTTTAATATATCATGACATAACAACACTTTAACGTGACATCATTATAACAACAACAATAAATATATCATGACAGCAGTATAACAACAATAAAATTAAGCATGTCAGCAATGAAAATATTACTAATATAACATTAATAAAATTAATCAGGACAACGACGGCAATAGTGACACTAATATAACAACAATAAATATATGATGATTCAGATTCATAGAAAATTACAAGTTATATAACACTTAACACTAACAACAATAATTCCTGATTTCATTGTTCAAAATTTAACTCCAAATATCAACCTTCAATTTTTTTTTATATGGTATTAGAGTTGATCCTTATTGTCAGCTACAAAAGAGATTAAAGGTGCATTGGTTGTGGTCTGGTAAAGTGTGGTATTGTGTTAAAAATTCAGACAATGCTGTCAATTAACTTGTAGAAATTTGACTCTCTCTATATTTATATTTTTTAAAAATCATATATATCCCTAAAACACTATGGAACATAATTTTAAAATGAAATTTAGTTGAATTATCAAACCATAACCCAAAACCAAACACTACATGAATGTTGCCCACTCTAACCAGTCGTGATGAAAGTAGCCACAAACACCACAAAAAGGACTTTGAGTGAAGCACATGGAGAAATTTTTCAAAACAGGTGGTCTCATCCTTCTTGCATAATTAAAAAAATGAAGGGTAAACTTGCACTCTCAAACCTCTGCTTCCTTCCTATTATGTTGCTCTGCTTTCTACATCCATCTAAGGGATGGTAGTGAACTAAAGTTTGACTAACCTAAAGGGAATAATACACTGATACAACAGGTTTGAACTTTATTTATAGAATATTAAAACATGCTACAACAAACAATTGATTATAAAAAAAGAAATTACCATTTAGGTATCTAGAACAAGCAATAGCATAAACATATATAATCACAACATTCAACAAAATAAAAAGTCTGAATTATTTGGGCATACCTTAACAATCAGCTTTGCAGCTCACTGTCAAGAAACTGAGCTCCTTCAACCTCACTAAAATGAATATAATCTTTGCAAATCAACAGGTACTACACTTGTTGGAGTCTTTATTTAGGACTGCAAATCAAAGTAACGAGCTCAATCTCACTTAAAGGAATATAATCTTTGCAAATCAATAGATACTACACTTAGTTAGAATCTTTATTTAAGACTGCAGATCAAAGTAACAAAAAATTCAACAAAACATTAGCAAAATAAAAAAATAGAAACTACTATCATATACAGAATCATTTTCAATTCATTTTTATCTTACCATACACAGAGGACCTTACCAAGAGAGATACACTAGAATTAAAAAAACTTCTCTACTCACTAATCATAATGGCTGGAAAATATGAGTTTCTGGTTTATTTTACAATATTTAGGCCTCCTTTTTGAGACTCGTGGATAGAAAAAGTTGTCCTTAGGAATACAGTCTCGCCTACACAAAATTTCAAATGCCAAGTCTTTTTCATCCTACCAAACGCTTCCTAACCTGTTGTCTGCAACAAGAAGACAAAACTCACACTTTTTAGAATGGGGGTTTGTTTGTCTTTTTCTTCTTGCTTCTATTCTCATGCACCCTCTCTGTTTTTCATTGCTTCCCCAAAGACAAACCTCACTCTAAAAATAATTGTTGATGTTCTTTTTCCTTGACTTGAAATTGAGTCTCTTGTCAAAATAAAAGCAACTGTGTTGCAGTTAGCAACATATAGTCTTTGTCTCTCTCCCGCTTTTCTGTTATGCATGCCAACTGTATGTAGGAATTGAAAGGCACTCTTCGAATATGGGGATTAGGAATAAGTTAATAACCATAGGAGAATGGTCAAAAAGACCAAGGTCTTAAGAAATTACAATACTTAGTATTATGATTTTCATGATGAGGATTAAAGGCTACCATTCTATAATAGAGGTGAAATATTTTGTTTCAAAGTTTATAAGGTAGTCATGACAATGACAATGACACTACATGTTGGATATTTTGAGTTTTATGTTATAGTGGTCTTATGTTTTGAAAATGAAATTGTGATGTGCTGCTCATAATATTCAATATTTCCTTAGCTTGAATTAACACCATCAAATTTGCAATGACTACAGTTACCTTAGATCACATCTTGGTAAGGTATTGGTGCAGGAGCACCCTCAGGACCTAATATGCCTCCAGGAGGTAAAGTTTTGATTTTTGCTTTGTTTTGGGTTGTGTCATGTTCATAAGGTCATTTTAGGCCAATATAAGTCATTTGGAGTCATCGATGAAGGTTTGGTGTCATTTGTCAAAAACAAGCAAAAGTTGTCAATGTTGCATCAAATAAGGCATATTGCCAATTGTGTCATTTTGGATTGATTGAGAGAGTTTGGGTCTAATAAGGTTGTAATCAGTCATTTATGGTCATTTCATTCCATTTTGAAAGGTTGTGGGTCAATTGGTCAAATAATGTAGAAGTTTTCACATAAGTTGTCTAAATGTTGTCAGAAAGCAACTTTTGCAACTTTTTGTAAAAAGGGGTAAACTGAGGATTTGTTAAGTCAATAACCAAAATATGGTTAGAAGTAGTTGGAATCTGGTTGGAAACATTAAAATATGCCTTGTAATCCCGAAGAGAAGGTTGGGATGGAGATTTGAGGAATGAAAACTCATTGTTGCACGTTGAAATCTGTATTTTTTTTTCTGCATTTCTCTGATTTCTGTCACACTGTACAGACATTTTGTGCACTGTACGGATTGAACATTGTTTGTATGATGTGAAGGGATCTCTTACCTTTAATATGCTTTTAATTTGGTCAAAATTTATCAAGTTTGGAGGAAGATATCACTGTTTTAGTGAAACTGGCCAGAAACCCTACATAGGGTTAGAGTCAACAAATAAAATGTCATATCTCGAGTTTCCTTTGTGATGGATTGCTAAAATCTTGTGAAAAATTCTGTCTTGGCGTGTTCATCATCGTTGCTAGGATTTGGAGTTTTGATTTGCACGTGTGTGAGAGATCTCTCTGACAGTCTGTTTCACAGACTCCTTGGTTGGGACAGTCAATAAACCCTCCATGATGACTGTTTGGTAAATTCCTTGCACTATTTCATTAACTCCTGGTTGGGAATGTTGTTCTATGTTGTCAGGGCCTATGCAAGTCAGGAATCTAGTTGGAGAATTAGTTCCTTCATTGTTTGTCCTTTGCACCATGTGTATGTAAATGCCTCATTGTCTTGAGAAGGTCACCCATGATTGAACTTGTCCACAGCATTAAAGGATTGGTGAGTTTTGGATGTTAGTGGCCCTACATAAACCATTGCATCCCTGTTGCATGGAGGTTCTCTTCCTTGGTTATCTTGTAGCCTTATTGCCAATGTTGACAAGAAGTCCTAGAATACCTAAGTGACTGTTTGGAGGGACTGTCTAGAGGAAGAACGTTTGGAAAGTTAAGTAAATGTGTTGGGAAGGATTGAGACATTGCTGCCCACTGTTCCATGCTGCCCTACCTTTGTGTTGATGTGGTTTCCATCCTTGGATGCCCTTAGTCTAGAGTTTCAATGGTGACAAGGTGTACTAAGAAGCCCCATGAGATGTTTCAAAGAAACCCATGCAAGGAGTGTATTGAAATATTCAAGTTGTGTTGAAGTTTACCCCTGCTCTGCATCAGGTATCTTTTCGTGTAGTCTACTAGTCAGTTTTCCAATATAGTTGAAATTGTAAATGACTTACAATTGATGCTTCCACATTTTTGCACATGTTTATTACAATGTGCACAAATACATCTAGCATTATTTTTTAATACATCTACCATAGCTCCCATTTTGGCACAAGCTTGGAGAATGGTGCCAAGGGCTGCACAACTTTTCCTTATAACTTTATACTTGTCAATCACATTTTCTAAAAGAAGTTTACAACTTTATTAACAAGCCAAAGTATATTGCATATTCTGAACTCATTGCATTCCCTGAAATTGTACTGGGAGACTTAAATTGTGCACAAATTGTGGGGTCCGCATCTTGAAAGAATCATTCAAACCCTTACCAAGCTTCATTTCTCTTGAGGCAACACTAGGATCATGGAAACAGGCAATTGAAGCATATGCAAATGCAATGATTTCTAGATTTGTAAATCCGACTCTCGTAACTTAGCATATTAGAAATCCAAATTGCCAAAGGCAAAGGAGCACCTGATTCAAAGGGCTATGAGACAATAAAGGCATCACCTATGAAAGGTGCAACAATTCAGGATCTGAAAAAAAAGGAAATCATTCCACCCTTGTGGGATTCTAAATTCCATTCTTCAGCAACAAATGAAAGGGAAGGTCCTATTAGGGAACCACTTTAGGGTAGGGAAAGTCCAAGGGTAACTCCCCCTAAAAAAAATGAAAATTGTGAAGTTCTAGACATGGAGGCTGGAAAGAATGTAGATGAAGAGATGTATAAGATAAACTCAACAGTTATTTGCATAATCTCTTTGCAAGAATCAAACAAAACAAAGGCTAATTGTAGACCCACAAGAAGGAAGGTAGGAAAATGGAAAAGGAAGTCACTCTAGAAGAAATAAAAGTTGGTTCCCAACCTACTCTTGATCTCCAAAAGCTAAGGGCAAGAAAGGGGGGGAGTTCCCTGCACTATCACAATGGTGGTCTTTTCATGGAACTTTAGTACCTTGAATGCTGCTAACAAAATATGCTTGGTAAAGCATCAAATGGATATCTAAAGGCCAAACATCATCTTGCTATAGGAAACCAAATTAATTCAAGCTTAAGCAAACAAGCTTACTAAAGCTTACTAAAAAATGGTTCAAATGGATGAGGGATTTCATTAGTGCTGTAGTGACATTGAGTGGATTGGGTATTTTAGCCTCAGCCCAATGAACATTATTCTAGAAAGGAATCTATGGTAAAATATCTCCTCTGTTATTAATCCTTTTAGTTTAGATTTGTTTATTGTTTATGGGGATTTCATTGTTGTGCTTAGTATAGATGACAAACCAGGTGGTTTAAGGACAACCCATTCTAAGGTAGACTTTACAAACTTTGTAAAAAAAATTCAAAAGGTGAAAAGTATAACGGTCTTGTTAAAATAATCTAAAAGATGCAAGCAACCTCTGACTGTCAATTGCCAACTCCTTTGTGTAGATTTTCCTATCAATGTACAAAGAAAAAAATGCAAATAATGTCAATATTAATGCAGAAACAAGTCAAACTTACCTGAACACGCAAATTGACATTAAGGTCTATTTTGTTCTTGGAGCAACCTCTTTCTCAACTCTTTGGCAAATTCTTCACAAACACACCAGCAACCTTCTTTCCGACCAAAATCTTTTTCCGCCCAGACTTCGACATTTATAAACACCCTTCTTCCGAGAGGCAAAGAAGCCAGTCAGAAGGGGTTTTCTTCCATCTAGAGCAACAACCCTCACAAGGCTGCATAGGGAACATGCGATGAAGCCCTAGGATTAGATCTTAATTTATATAACATTGTTTTTGGCTGATTTCTCTGATTTGCACTCTGGATCCACTTTCCTTCCACTTTAGTAAGATAACTTTTCAAAGACCCCAAAACAGGGTGCTTCTCAGTCTACTTTCTCTCATTATTTTTCATGTCGTACATACAATCATAAAAAATAACAAATAAAACTAAATAGTACAAAAGATTCAAAAATTCACATAAAAAAGTGCAAACAAAGAAAATTGCACAAAGAAATTTGTTAACACAGACTAAATGTAAACAAAAAGTTTAACTAACACAGTGCAGATTAAAAAAATTACTAAGAAAGTGCAAATTAGCAAACACAATTCGAAATACACAAAGAAAGTTACTAAGACAGTCCAAATGCACAGACAGATAACTGCACACAAAAGTCAAGGATGAAAAAATGCGCGCAGAGAAAAACACATGAACACCACAAACAGAGCAATGAACACAACAAATACATCAAAGCAAAAATTTATGCTGCTGTTCCTGTGTTTGGCACTGCAAGAGGCAGATTGTTTAAAGATGTAAATGAAGATGATTCACAGGCATTCACCACAGAGTTTGTTGTACAGGGAGTCCGCTAGGAGGAATGAGAGGCTTCATGAACTGCTGCATCTGGACACTACGAGAATAAGATCCTCCCATTTGGCAAAGAATAATATGAACAAGAACTTTCAGCCTGCTGCAGCTCGGTTTCCTCTACATCCTTTTAGGTGAAATTAACCTCTGGGGCCACTATGGGCGCCATTCTGTATTTCATAGAGCTCTACATTTGAACTCCTCCTCAAGAGTTCTTCCGGTTGCTCACACAGGGCAGTGATCCAGGGCAAATATTACTGGTTTCCTGTAATCGATCCTGACAATTCATCCTCATTAGCTTAAGTGCCTGCTTTGCTGTGTCTCCAAACTTAAGCTGCATCTTCATGCTATTGCGCCTGAAATACACATGAACACAACAAATAAATCATTTGTCTAGTTGGCATTTAGCTGTTTCGTTGGATATTGATCGAATAGATTGCTTTTTTTCCTCGGCCTTTTCTTGGACGTGGCCTATTAAAAAAATATATCCGTTGAAAGGAGCGGCCTGTGGAATAACTTTTGTAAGGGACGATGTAGATGGCTCCAAGTTTTATGGAGTGAATCGACACTTTACATTGTCATTTGAATACTTTGTTTTTTCAAATTTAACTTCAAGTTTAATCTTTAACTAAAGAGTTTTATTTTTAATTGTTTTAAATTTATTTAAATTTTCATGTTGGTAATTCTGGTTAATATTTACAAATTTTATTTTTAATAGTTTCATTATTTTACATTTTTTAAGGAAAATATTAATTTGTATGTATAGTGAAAATTAAATTCATAATTAATGTAAATATACTAATGTATTTCTTGAAGCTTCTATTTATAAATTTTAAAATTAGAAATTGGTGGGCAAAGACAAGTAGGACACGACCATCAATGTCTATGGAGTGACTAGATGATTTGAAGTTCTCGAGTTACCAATACATAGGTAAAGCTTCTTGCAAGAACAAAATATCATCCTCCCCGACAACAAAGAGAGAATCACATTTAATAGTTATAATGTTTATTTTATTGGATTCTAAATCAATTAATATTTATAATAGTTTAATTATTTTTTAATTTAAAAGAAAAATATTAATTTGTAAATAAGATGAAAAATTAAACTTATAATTAATGTAAATATGTTTCTACTATGCATCTCTTAAAGCTCAAAATACAAATTTTGAAATTAGAAATTGGTGGGCAATGATATGTAGGACACCACCATCAACCAATAGAATGACTAGATGACTTGAAGTTCTATAATTACCATTACATAGGCAAAGCTTCTTTCAAGAATAAATTATCACCTTTTATGACATAGTAACAAAAGACTCACATTTGCTTGCCTCACCTTATCCTCGAATCTATAGACCTCCTATTGAGATCATCACTACAATCTACAAAAAGTATTGCCTATCCATTGTTGTGATGGTGTTGATCTACTTGGCAATGTATTGAACTTCTATTATCCTCATTTTTTGCATTTTATTTTAAATGAATTTAGTGTGAAATGATATTTTCCTTGCTTATCTAAGCTCTATAATATAAAGAGGGGAAGGGTTTTATATATATTTTTTTATATTTCTGACAAATCTTATTTGGTGGGAATTTATATGTTTGAGTATTGGGATTTTCCCTTTGCAAGGCAATTACTTTTTATGGAGTTTAGATAGTTATCACTGAGGAAACAAGGGTTCAACTTGTAAGGGATTTGGAGAGAGAATTTTAATACTAATGGAGTCATATCAATTGCATACCTCATAAGTCAATGGTGGGATGTAATGAATTTAAATGTAGAGGCTTGATAGACAAGAATTACAATATGTGAGCCATGAACACTGATTACAATAGATTCTATTGTAATTGTCAATTGTGGGTGTCAATAATCATTTTTATAGTATAAATTCTTTGATGGGTACTTAGGTGTTTAACTATCGAGCTTTTCCTATTTGCAATGTAATGGCTTCTTATGGAATTTAGGAAATTATCTCTTAGGAAGTTATGTTTTCAACTTATGAGGGATTTGGCTAAGAAGTAATGTTTTGTTATAATGGAGTCATGTTAATTTCATATTTGACATCCTCTAATAATGGGTATTGCTAGATTTCAAGGTAGAGTCCAAAGAAAGATAAACCATGGGATAATAACACTCATTGTTCTAGCTATTGGAAAAATTTCAAGTATTGATGTTTGAAAATTCTATATGGAAATCCTTTAATGCACATTTACAAGCTTGGATGTTGGGCCTCTCCCATCTATAGGGGTAGAATGATTAGGTTTTATTTCTAGCTTATCCTAATTGTTTATATCTCATATGTGGAACCCCTACAGAAGAATTTCTTAACAATTCGAGTTTGACTTGGAGTATCCTAATAAGCTATGGTTTCAAATTGAGCACTAGATGTGACCAACTCAAATTAAAAGTCTAGCATGTAACTCCAATTCTTGCCAACTTTTAATGAACCACTTTTGTGTTGAACTCTTGGGTGGTTGCCATAACTCGTGATCCATCACTTTTTAATGGAATCTTATTCAAATATTATGTATTTATCAATTAATAATTACAAATTGAATCTTAGACATTTGCTAGTTCATTGTTGTTATTATATTGTCTTTAGCTCAATTAGGCATTTATCATTCAATGCTAATGACTTTGTAGCATCCACATGACACAACATATTACCAATCAACAACTTACATGCAATCATTTTTATTATATTTGATTATTTTTCTTCTAAAATTTCACATTGTTTCCTATGCAATAGTTTCCTTGGTTTTCTATATAGTATCATTTATTGAAAATTTGTCATAACCCCTTCCTTAGTGCATTTGAAATTTTTATTTAAGTTAGAATAATAATTATAATGTTTAATTATTAAAGGTATTTTTTCAAATAAAAATTAAATTATAAGCTTTAAAGCTACTTGGTACACGTTATCAAAATAATTAAATAAAAATAGATAAATAAGAAAAAAATATATATAAATAAAATGATGATAGATTAATTAATTTTTCATGTGCAAAAAAATAAATTAAAAGTTTAATTATTTAAATTCAACATTTAATTATTAAATTTATTTGTTAAAGTGAATTATTAAATCTCATAAATTACTCTATCTATTTTTATCAATTTAAGTTAAGTAAATTAGTCGATTCTCATGATTTACTTTATTTTGTTGATTAGAGCTAATTTGTAGTATAGACACCTAAAATTGACCATTACATTTGGTCAATTTACCCTAATTTATCCTATTTTATCCCTACATTAATTAAATAATATTTTTATTATTTAATTAGTATTTTCCTATCCCAATATTCATCCTAAATCCTTTCCTCCTATCACCCCTAAGTCTTAAGCTATGGTGAATTATTAATTTTAATTATTTGCCTATCCCCATCTTATTCCATTCCTTTTCTTCTGTAAATTATATAAATAAATTTTATTTAAGTTTATTTTCTCTCTCACATGTCTCATCCTCCGTCACTTTTTATTAGCTCTCTAATCCTCACCTAATCCTCCAATTAATCATGCACACATACTTAAGCATTGATAAAGTGGGGCTAATCTCTCCAAATCCCCATCTCACCCACTTGGTCCCTTCACAAGTTAAATTCTCTATTTTTGGAAAGGTCCCTATGTACTTGGAGGTATGGGACTTTCTCCTCAAAGTTATAAAAGAGATATTTTAAATTCTACACTTGTCATCTTTGAGTGAAGAGGACAAGAAATTTCTTTATGGAATTTCTTTGAAGGTACGCCCATGTACCACATGTCATCTCATTGTGCCACTCAACACAATCTCTTTGCTTGAGACAACTCAAGCCATCTTGACTATTGATCTCATCCTTTCATCTCATTCCTCCAAAATTTATTTAATCTCCCAACACTTAGCCATTTTAATCTCACACAATATAGGTAAGCAACATTATATGTTGTCAAAATTTCAAGCACACATATTGAATTGAACATTCAAGAAAATCTAATGCAATCAGGAGTCTAGTTGTATAAGGTTTTGTTGTTATATTTCATGCTTTTTTAGATTTCCTTAGCCTAGTTTGAGTTTTTTTTAATTATTTTGTGTCGTTCGGCTTCAATTTCTTTTTAATCATTCACATTAGCATAAACATACACACATTTTTGGCATGCTTAGTGGACCCACATTACAGGTCGACTAAAAAATATTATTTTATTATTTCATGAAAACAACAAATATGTTTGGATCAATGATAGCACTTTGTGGATCAATAGACACACTCATACTTCAATGATTTTGTTTTCTACAAACTATGCCACGAGTTTAAGAAAATGTGTCATGAATCAATAAATATGCTCTAAAACTAAATAGTTACATGAATTTGGGGCTTAGGCGAATACGCCATAGATTGACGGGTTCACTTTCTGGATTGATGGATATGCCAGGTATACTTGTTCATTGGTTTTACTACTTTTCATTTGAATTTATTAATATCTTGGGGACTAAATAGCTAACTCCTCTTTGTGCAATCAATCTCACTAGATTTTCATAGCCATTGTTAGTCAAATACCAAGTAAATCAAACTACTAACACTATCATTTGCAACCTTGTAATTAAAGATCATTTTAACACTAAATTAGACACACTAAAGTAGCTTAAAGGGCCAATTGATAATTTTCTGGTTTTGGGATTACTTATAGGTATATGCTCTCTCCTTGCATTGTTTGGTGAGCCTAGAGATTATAAACCTTAAGTTGATCCAAGTCTTATCCGTCAACACAAGAGCGCTTGATCACACATATGCTCTCTCCTCATGCTTCATGCAATCTTGGAGATTAAAAGTGTCAAGTGTTTCTTTCCCTTTAGGAGGCCTTCTTGAGGATTTCATCACCCCAAGGGATAGGGAAAACTTTAAGAAACCCCCGCCCCCCTCTTGGTGAAGGTGTAAAATCCTGGTGAATCATGTATACTTCTCAATAAAAATATTAATTTTATTAGTGAATTTTTTTCGTTTTTCGAGAAAAAAAAAACCAAATTGGCGAATCTTTTATAACCCCTAGAAGTTTGTGGAAAATCGTGGAAAATTGCAAATTTTTAAAACTAATAAAATATTTTTCATTGGCAATTTATCCTTTTTCAAAAGGAAAAAAAAAAAAATCATTGGCGAATTAACCATGTTTTCAAAACAGAAAAAGAAAATGTTGGCAAATAAAAAATATTTTCAAAGCAAAAGAAATATTTTCATTGGTGATTTATACATATTCTCAAACTAATAAAAAATTTCAGTGGTGAAATAAAAGGATATGCCAATAATAAATCAATTTGGTTGGCTAAAATATCAAATTTAAGTTAATATCATAAATTACTCAAGTTTCAACCGTTGGATGAACATTTGATGTATGGTTGTAGTTGCATTCTGTAATGAAATGCATAGAGCGATGGGCTTGCCAACTTAAACCTTCAGAATCACCCTATAACCATTAGATTTAGAAAAATCAACGGTTAAGAATTTGCAACTTGTAGACCGAAGACATTTCATTCACTTTAATGTTCCAATTTTGAGAAACAAAGAATTTAAAGCACTTTGTATTGCTAAGTGTCAATTGTTAAGTGATTTTTTTTTAAGTGAGAGGGTCAGCACACGGTGATATTTTTTCAAGTCCTTTGCAACGTTAAGTTACCGGCCCCTTGGCCTTGATGCCAATCCTAGTGCACAAAAGTTTAAAACAACTTTAAAACACATGTGTCATGTTTATTTTTTTAAGTTAATATCATAAATTACTCAAGTTTCAACCATTGGATGAACATTTGATGTATGGTTGTAATTGAATTTCATAATGAAATGCACAGAGCGATGGGCTTGCCAACTTAAACCTCCGGAATCACCCTATAATTGTTAGATTTAGAAATATCAACGACTAAGAATTTGCAACTCGTAGACTTAAGATGTTTCATTCACAAATAGCCACCCTCTCCACCGATGGACACCTATCCTTCGTTCTATCGGTGGGATGCCAAATAATGTTTCCCCAATGCACCATGGGTATGTGCAGGATCATGATGGGCCAAAAAGTGGCGATACATAAGTGATATGATGACCCATGTGGCTGACGACTTTTTTTTAACCCAAAATTGATGAAACAAAAAAGGGCTTTTAAAGGAGATTCTTAGCTTTCCACCAATATAAATTATGCTTTACTTTGAATTTAATAAATAATTATTATTTATTTTCTATTTGAATTACGACTAAAGTCCTGATTGATAGGCTGATTGAGAAACATCTATAGCTTTCAAAGGGTATCATATTTTTTGAATATGAAACATGCATCACATTATATGCTTAACATACTATAGGATTAAAAAAACTAGAACTGAATTTCATGAAGTTTTGACCAAGTTAAGGTGGTTAGACAAACGAGTTTTTATATTTTTTAAAAGTTGTAATAAAAAATTCATAATTATTTATTTACTTGGAAAAAAATTACAAAAAAATATACATCACATCGGGACATGAGTCTTCTATTTATATCTAAAATATTATAAAAAAATATTATCATTTTATTGTGGTTAGGGTGGTCAGACAGACACCTACTTCTTATTTTTTCCTTGAAATTTAAGTACTACTACATTGAAATTTCAAAATTTCACCAAATAGATTTTTTTTAAATAAAAATAAAACTAGTAGTTTAAAAATTACATTCAATTTACAACAGATTCTATTATTACATATTTTTGAAATAATATAGTTAACTAATTCAAAAAAAATTGTCAAGTTGCCTAACTCTTATTTTTCTGAATTTTATTGCCACTTAAGGGCCTATTTTTTCCATGATGATCCTACACATGCCCCCATAGTTCCCTCGATATACTTTATGCATTCGATAATTCATGCCCATGGTTATAATTCATGGTTACTTTTGTTGACAACTTGACTCTATCGGTATATCGGGAGAGCATCTTAGGAGTCAGCCTGATAGAGTATTGTTACACTGATACTAGGTTGTGAGCTATTTTCATCGAGCCATCGGTGGGACTGTGATGGGGGTTCCATTGATAAAGCATTGTTAGGCCGATGGTTTAGAATTTTTTTAGGAATGGGGGAAGGACTACGTCACTACGAAATTTCAAATTTGTTTATGGATGAAATGTAGGCTATAATATGGAATTTCATCCAAGTCAATTATCTCATTCTGGCTAACTAGGGTACCCCTTGGAACATCTTTTGCAGTATTGCCATCCTCATTTGATATATTTTGATTTAAATTAATGACAATCTCACCTTGACCTTCCTGTGGCGATGAGGTATTGGGAATGCCATATTCAATAATATTTGGTGGAAGAGTTGATGATGTAGCTCCACCTTGATCTGATGGATTAGAAGCTTTGCCAATTCCAAAGTAAGACTATATGGTACCTCCATGTTTTGGGCGTTTTGATGGCCTCTCAGTCTCTTCATTACCCTCAGGAGTCTTACCCTTGCTACTCAACATATTGATCTCTCACTTTGAATAAAAGCTGGAAAAAAATGTCTTCTTGTTTAATAAGGACAGACCGATAGAGAATATAGATCTCATTCCCTACTCAAAATCATGTTTAAGATTGAAGCAAGAATGGAAAACAGATAAAGAAATCTTATTATTATAACTAATAACTAATAACAGTATGAAGAAATGATCACTCACCTTTAATTCTACATTTTCAGCTTTCGTTGACTTTTGAATCGAGAAGGAGAACCTCAAAAGTGAACAAAATGTGTAAGAATAAATAACAGTTTCAATTGTATTTATATCAATCCATATTTGGTGAATTCTACGAGATTTTTAAATGGTATGTTAAAAATTTGGTGAATCCTGCGTGCTTATACAATGATACTTTGTAATTTTCAAGATGAAATGTGTCCTCAAATGTAATTATTTTTAAATATTATTGGCGAAATAGGTCCTCATAAGAAACTATTTATAATTTAATTGGTGAAATGGGTCTTCACAAGCAACTATTTGTAAATTTTAATTGGCAAAATGGGTCCTCATATAATGTTATTTTAATAGTATTGGTGAATATGTTGGTGTTTTATGACATGCTCCCTAGGATTCCAGGCGAAAATATCAATTGGTCCATTGGAAATGTGTAGTCTGTTATGGCGAATTTATTACCTAAACATACCTCGTAAAAAAAACCCACTAGCGAATGGACATGCATTGGACCGATAGTTTGTAAAATCTGAGTGATTTGAACACCCTGTTGGGTATGGTAAATTCACCAATTTTGAATTGCCCAATTCCTAGAATTCGCCAATTGGCGAAGATTCACCACTAAAGTTTTCCCTGCCAAGGGATGACCTCAACCATTTTTTTTAATGGGGTATAGAAAGGGGGTAGAACAAAATATGTACCTCAAAGAGTGACCATATTTGTGTTTGGTTGAACCCCAAGACCCTTTATCCATGAAGACTTGTGAGGTGAAGAGATTAGGAGAGACTCTCCTAGCTACATCATTTGTAGATAGGCCCTTTATTCATAGAATCTCCCCTAGTGCACATGTATACATGGTAGCCTAAGAACTTTGATCATTAGTTAGTGTGGTACAAGGGATGCATATCATACCTTGAAGCTACTCACGATCTACCTCTAAGCGTCGAGATAGAACTCACTAGGATGACGCTTGTAAGAGCTCCTTGGTAAGGGACTTCACATGTGCGTGCTTGTCCCTATATATCATACATCTACTAGATGATATTAGCCTTGTGTTGTGAGCCTACACTAATTTTCACTCCCACTTGAATAGTCTTGGGGTATGTGAGAGTGATTGGTATGTCTTCATGTGTTGAACTAGTGCATATCTTCAATCCAAAATCCAATTTTTGTCTTGTCTACCATATTTTTTGTTTCTTGTCTTAGTCCTTTTGACAAGTAGTCCAACTAGTCAACAAATTTTCTCTATCTAATTACAATTCCATGATTCCTTCAACAAATTTATTTTGTATTTTGGTAGATCCACTTTTTCAAAATTTTCCAGTCAGCAAATAGTCCAAAATTGTCAAATTCTCTCCAAGTGAATCTTCCATCAAATTTGAGGATCCTCTCAATCAATCAATGAATTATATTTCCTTTGATTAACCATCTTGTTGTCAAAAATTGTCAAAACTCTAGTTTGAAAAATATATGTGTCAAAATAAAAAAATCCTCTCTATATTTTAGTGGATATATTTCCCTTTGATTTTTTTGAACCAAATTCACTTGATAATTTTCAAGCTTTAGATTAGAAAATTTGTTCCTAGATTGGTGAACTTGCTCTGTGGATTGGAAAATATGATCCCATATTAAAAAAATAGAGTTAATTTCTAGGTGCAAATGAAAGTTATTGTTCTCTTGAGTCCAATACTACAAACAAATATATATTTGCATCATGTCCAATCAAAACAATTCATTTTTGTCACCTAGTGTATCATAAACTAAGTCAAAACACCACCCTCTTAAAACAAGGACATACTTAAACACATCAAATTAACATTCATACCATCTAGTATGATATATCCAGCCTCAACAACTCAATCTAGATGCTAAATCATTATCAAGTCATCCATTATAACACTTTCTTGATAAATTTTCCCATCTCAAGTTAGTAATCCATTATTCAAATTATTTCCCCTTGAACCAAAGGTATAGTTTGCATTGACATCTCCTTTGCTTGAGAACTTAGCCTATCTCAAGTAGAAAAATCCATTTAAATGAACCTTTACATAGGATCTTGACCATATTTAAGAGGATGTAATCAACCACCTATCTAATAATCACACCCTAAATTTGACCATGTTCTTTTATTTTAGGAGACATCCAATCAAACTCAACTTCATCAAACTAATCACATCCATATAACTCATCTTCATGCATGTCACACATTTGCAGGCCAAGAAATAAATGGAGCAACAAGTACCTTGGACTACAAGAATGCCTGGATATGATAATCCTTATTACCCAAATCTATGTGGATATACATCAAATCTATTAGAACAATCAACCAAACAAGAAATGGTAGAACAACTCAAGTTTTATCTTACATTTCGTGAATTCATGAATAATGTTAAAAATAGAGATTTAATTGACTGAGAAATAAAATATAGGAAATACTCCATATTATAATAGCTCATCAATCAAGGTGCCAAAATCCATCACAAATTTGATAGTATAAGTTGGGAGGTATTATTAGAAAAAATTCCCCTAAATCCATCTTTGACAATTCGTGGTGTAACTTTTTTCACAAGCACAAGATCTAATCCTTGGCAATAGCATATTGGTTCAAATCCCATCTACCAATAATTATATCACTACTTTATCTATGACACCCATTGTAGTCTTAGGTTACAACCCCATTCCCACTTCACAAATCCCACTCAATATACCTTCCACTCCCATATAATCATCTACACTCCAAAATATGGTCCATGTTTCTAGATCTCTACCTTCTATCTCCATATCCATCCCATTCTCCATTCATTCCTCTTTCTCATTCTCCATATTACCTCAAGATCCTTCATCCCAACACATATTTTCTTCTTCCTATATCCCTTATTCATCCTCTACATATACCACTCCACCTACATCTACATATATCCCTCAATCATCTTCATCTTATATTCCACAACCACCATCATCCTATATCCTTCAATCCTTTTCATCCCATATCTCTCAATCACCTCTTCCTTACATTATTCAATCTTCCTATACACCATAAACTTCCACATCCTACATCCCTCAAATATCTTATGTATCCCTTGTACCACATACATACCACACAATTCAATCACAATCTTCTTATCTCAATTTGTTCTCTTTCAACCCACAATCCAATCCATCATACCTTAATCCACAACCTCATGGCCAATACATTATGCCTCCAAGTGCTAGTCCACTAGATACCCCACCTACATTGGTTCTCAATCAAGAGTGGGAACACATGAAATTGTCTCTCAATAATTTACAAGTGGGCACTATCAAGAACAAATTCAAGTTCAAAGATTTGTGCCCCTATCCAAATGATCGTTTCATATCAATGGTATCTTTCCCTCAACACTTTGAGATCCCTAAGTTTGAAAAATATAAAGGGAATGTTGATCCTCATGATCATGTAAAGTATTTTTTCATGGCATGTCGAGAAGTGGTGTATAATGATAACTACCTCCTTCGTTTATTTCCTTGAAGCTTAGGGGACAAGCCTTGGAATGGTTCATGCAACTGCCAGAAGGTTATGTCTCAACCTTTGCCAATTTATTAGAAAAATTTATTGCCCTTTTATCCTATAATTTGGATCATGAAGTCACTATGTTGGACCTTTGCAGTGCTAAGCAACATAATGGAAACAAAATTTCAACATTTTTGCAACATTGGAGAGGATTTTCTAGCCATATTCCTTGGCCTATGTCAAAAAAGAAACTCGTCAATATTTTTATTCAGAATTTGAATCAAGAAATGTCATTTCACTTACAAATCCATTGTGCTTGAACTTTTGAAGAGAATAAAAATGTGTTAACTATTGAGAAGGCCCTTATTGCAAAAGGCTTGGTCAATATCTACAAAGAGAACAATGACAAACAATCTAATGACAAACGTAGATTCTGGGAAAACAACAAAATTGTTGTTAGTGATGGTGTGACCGATGAAAATTATGTGCAAAACAAAACCACATCAAACCCAAATCAAGGAACAAAGACCCCATGTGACATTAAGACTATCATGGTTCCTCAAGGGCAACCCAAGTAAAACAATCAAAGTAATCTTAAACGTAAATTTACCACACTTGGGGGACCCATGGATGTTGTATTTAGAAAACTTGTGCAGGTGAACATGGTTACCATTCCTTTGACACACCCATTTGATGAGTCAAAACCTAAACCATTCTAGTATAAGGAGAACAAATATTATGGTAGGATCAAATATCGTTCTGTGAACAAATACATGAAGCTAAAAACTACATCCAAGACCTTATTGTTGAGGGTGAAATTGAACTAAGAGTGTCATCTTCTTCAACAAATGATCAATTGGGAATATGCTAGAACACCTTTCCTAAGATCCTAAGAAATCTCAAGGTCAACCATCCCCATCCATTAATCCCAATCAAGGCAATATTCAAGGGAACCACACTAATAGTGTTAGCTATAATAAAGTCCCTTTTAGTTATGATAATATTGTGGGATGCATCACACAAGTGCCTTAACAAGTTGTTATGATTAAAATCAAGCCCAAAGGTCCAAAGTGTGTTATAACTGCCCACCATGGCAGGGTCACCATTTCTAGACCATACATATCCTCATCCTAAAGCTCCTAGTATAACCTCTTAGATCATATTAAGAAAACACTAGCACAAATCTCAATCCTGAATCTTCTTAGATCATCATCAATCCATAGACAAATATTGAACCAAGATTTTCAAGAGTTGTGTGTTCCTAATGACATTGATCTTGAATGGTTTCAAACACTTGTGGGCCATCTTTCATCCAACTACCAGCTTGCCTTTATCCATATTGACATGCCAACCATCAATCCATCCCATAATAGAGAGTTTCATATTAAGGTATTCATTGCAAAACGAAAATCCAAGTGAGTTTTACTTGATAATGGTTTTTTCTTGAACTCGTGTACCTTGAATTTTATCAAACGAGTTGGATACTTTTTGGTGGATTTAGAGCTTCAAATGATCACTATCAAGGCCTATGATAATGTTGAGAGAGATTTTGAGGGAAAAATATATCTTCCAATTCAGTTGGGCCCATCATTTTAGTACACGACTTTCCATGTTATTGATCTTGACCTTCCTTATAACCTCCTCCTCGGTCACCCTTGGCATGCCATGTAAACTGTTTCTTCCACTTACCATCAATGTCTCAAATTCCCCCATAATTGCATTGAAGTGGAAATCTATGTCAATCCACATCCATTTGAATATTGTTGAGCCTCAGAAGCTTCTTTCCGACATGGGTGATCCCACAATAGTGGTTTACACTTTTTGGCCAAACTTGACATTGAACTGATTTTTTTAACTAATTCTTCACTTTCAAGCACATATAGCTACTAAAACATGAGGAATTTGAAGATGATGCAAACTAGTGATTTGTGACATTTTGTTTATAAATTCTAAATATATTTTTTTTTAAAAATGGAATCAGATTGCGTTTCTTTTTCCATCTACTTTAAAAACTAGCTTTTAATAGTAAACACCATTTTTAAAGAGTGATGTTCATCACAAACAACATAAGTTTTTTCTATGAAGGATAAAATTCTTTTTTTTTAAATTTATATTTGTAACTACGATATCTAGCACGTTCATTTGGTTTCATAGTGTTTTATTGAATATTTTTTCTTAATTAAGTTTTGAAGTCAAACCAATTACAATTTAGACATAGGCGGGCCATATACAACATAATTTTTTTGGTATGTATCTAATTTTTTTTTTTTGTTGGATGAAGGACATCAATACCTAGCACAAACATATTTTTTAGTTTCTTTTTTATAATCTACTATTTCTCCACATGTGTAGAACATAGAGCTTTATTTTCGGTAAAAAACCTATATTTAATTAAACTAAAAAAAATCATAATAAAACCAAAATATATTAAAATTATATTTCATGCATAGCTCGTTTCAAGGACTATAATCAACCAGTTGGGTCTATGAAGTTGATTCCATTTTCATCTTCAACCTGAGCTCTGAAAGGCAAAATTTTGCAAAAAATTGCTAGAAGAGGGGGAGAAGGGCAAAAAATGGGGGTTCGAGCGAACCCCTTCAAGAAAATCCCCCTAGACCCCTTTGAGTGAAGTGGGGCTCGCTAGAAGGGGGGTTTGAGAAAACCCCCCTTTTTTAATCCATTTCCTATTTCATTTCATCAAAAAAACCCACCAAATGGGGTTGCATCACAAAGGGGTTCGCTTAAAGTGGGGGGTTTAAGCGAACCCTTTGGGTTCACTTGACCCGAGGGAACCCTTAAAACCCATATTTTTTTTCCTTGGGAGCATTTTTGCAATTTTTCTTCGTGAAGGGAATTGTAAACCACTATAGGAATCACCCACATTACCATCATTTCCCTAGTGTTGAGATTGCACCTTCTAATGCAAGATCATACTCCTACATCAATCTCACATCATTAGCCTCTTCCTCCACTCCATCCACCATCCCCCAATCCCAAATACTAAGGTCAAGATTAATGGTAAATATTGTGTGGAGTATGAGTTTCCTAATGCCTTCCACATTGACATGATGCCTCTATCTCCACGTTCCTATGGTGAACCATCTCAACATGTGCCTATCATTATGAGTTATGGATCCACTAATTTCCATTCACCAAGTACTTTAGAAGATGAGAAATTGGAGGATGACATTAATTCGTAGTTGTATCAAGAGGAATTAAACATAAATGACACTCTTCTTGAGTATTTTCAAGAGAAACTCCCTATTCCTCATCATATCAATCAAAATATGAAATATAAAGGAAGAGGATTAGGCCTTCATGAGCAAGGAATTATACAACACATTGATCCTCTAGTCAATGAAGATAATAGAGGACTTGGATATACATCTCCATGGGCACAACCTCCAATATCATTAAGCACTTTTAAAAATGTTGAGATAGCTTATGATGTCATTGATAATATTGCAAACAGAGTTATCTTAGCCTCAAATGATGATTCAAATATCTCCTCCTTATTCATAGACCACACCATCCTCACTATTGACCTACTACTTTTCCATACTAAACTCATTGACCAAGACCAACAAATCTCTCCATCTCTCAACATGCTTCAAAATGATGAAGCCTTCATCGAGTTCCTAGGCCTTTGTATTGACATACCTCTTGGAGGCCATAAACTAGGATTTATATACAAACTCAATGTTGGTGCTTACTTTGGGCAATATTAATTCCTTAGTCACAAAAGTAAGAATAAAAAGTAAAAAATACCCTAGTGAGAACCTCTTTTGAGACACTTTTAGATTTCAAAAAAGTAAAAAAAAAGGATTGATATTTAGGTCTTCAGGCACCTATAGATGAAGAGATTCATCTTCCCCTTATGAATCCATAAAGACTTAAAATATTCACTATCTTGATCAAAGAAATTTAGGACACCAACTTGGGAACAAAAGTAGAGCCTAAGATCATTCATCTTGCTACCACCATTTCAACACAAGAATGATGGATAATATCCAATGACTTACAAAAAGGAAATAAAAACTTTGCATGGCCCTATTCTAATATGTGTGAAATATACATTTCATTAGTTGTTCATCATTTGGTGATGCATCTATTTACTAAAATAGTTTAAAAAATATTAGAAAGATGCATGCAAAAATAACACTTTTGGTAAAAGTATAACAAGAAAATCTACTTGAAGTGGGATTCATTCGCCCAATCGATTATCTAGAATGGATCTCAAACATTGTCCTAGTTTCTAAGCCACTTGGGGGAATCCACATATGCACTAATTTTATAGATCTAAAAAAATATTGTCCAAAAGATGACGTCATGTTGCCTAACATTGACATCATTATGGACCTTAGAATATACCATGATATGTTATCACTTATGGATGGTTTTTTATGCTACAATCAAACCCATATTTCTATTGAGGATAAAAACAGGACTACTTTTAGTACCCCATGGGGAATTTTTTATTAACAAGTAATGCCCTTTGGTCTAAATAATATAGGGGCTACCTATCAAAGAGCCATGGCTGTCATATTCCATGATCTCCTCCACATATTCATGGAGGATTATTTATATGATTTAATAAGGAAGTCTATGACAAGGGAAAAGCATCCAAAAATTATTGAAAATATCTTTGATCGGCTAACACAATATCAGTTGAAGCTAAATACCGAGAAATGTGTCTTTGGTGTCACTTCAAGTAAGACTTAGTGATTTTTAGTTTCCATAAGAGGAATAGAAGTTGATCATACAAAGGTCAAGGCTATTATGGATATGTCGCCACCTAGAACACTCAAGTAGTTACAAAATCTCCAAGGAAAGCTAAAAGCTATTAGATTCTTCATTGCTAAACTTGTGGATAAATTTCAGTTATTCACACAAATCCTCTACAAGAATACCACCTATTAGTGGGATGATTCATGTCGACAAGGATTTGAAAAAATCAAGGACTGTCTCACTACACCACTAGTTCTTATGCCCCCCATTCCAAGAAAATCGCTCCTTTTATACATATACACCACCTCAATAGCACTAGGGGAACTCTTTGCCCAACATGATAAAAAAAATGAGCAAGGAATTATTTATATTAGTCGCACTTTGGTTGGTTATGATATTAATTGCATACCCATGGAAAAATCATGTTTATTTATCATCTTCATCTCCCAAAATCTTCAACAATATATTCTCAACCATCAAACAAAGATCATCTCTAAGGTGGATCCTCTCAAATATCTTCGATCAAGGACATATCTTACAAGACATGTGGCTAAATGGGTCATGTTACTAAGTGATTTTGACATGGAGTATGTGTATTGAAAGGCCATCAAGGGAAATTTTGTTACATACCAACTAGTTGAAGCTCTTTTAGTAGACACACAACCTTTGATCACCAAATTTCTTTATGAATCAACCTTTATGATTAACGAAGAATCATTGTGGAAGATATACTTTGATGGATCATATACAACATGGATCAGGAGTAGGCATCCTCTTCATTACCCCACAAGGTGATTTTATCCCTAAAGCATTCAAATTGTCTTTCCCTTGTACCAACAACATATTGGTGAAATATGAATCCTTGATCATAATATTGAAAATATTCATCTAGTGGAATATCACCCAAATTCAAGTCTATGGGTATTCTCAAATCATTAGTAAATAGGTCAATGATTAATTTTAGGAAAAGGATTATAAGCTTCTTCCCTACAAATGCATGATTGATAGCTTCAGGTAGTATTTCATGCACATCTAGTTTAAATAGGCCCCTCGTCTTAACAACAAAGTTGTTGATGCCATGAATACAATTGGGTATTTATTAGATATACCACATGATAGTCGAAGATGTGAGTTCCTTGTCAAATAGTTGCTCATCCTAGCTTACAATGTGCTTGACATTGATATGGCTATGATATTGTTGGTCCTGAATCCTCATGGTACCCTGATATATACACTTACCTCCATGACCAAGTCCTGCCATGTAACCTTACACATAATCAATGAATGTTTATCTAATGATCATCCCACTACACTCTTTTGGGAGACACTTTATAGACAAGGCTACAATGGTTCTCTACTGCAATATTTAAACACAAATAAAGCTAATCTTTAATTGCAAGAGGTCCATGATGATATATGTGGGGCCCATACTAGAGTGGAATGATCTTAACTAAGAAGCTTTTAGTAACATGGTACTAATGGCCTACTATGGAGCATGATACCTGTGAATATGTTAAGAGGTACCTCCCATGTCAGCAACACAATGATCTCATTCATGCACCTTCACAAATTTTGCAACCCATCACTATATCTTAGCCTTGATCTCATTGGAAAAATCCATCCATCCTCTTCCAATGCAAATAAGTTTATTATTGTTTCCATTGAATATTTTACCAAGTTGGTTGAAGCCATCCCCCTCACCCTCATTACTAACACTCAAATATCCAAGTTTATCATATACCACATCATTTTTCATTATAATAATTCATCTTAAATCATCATTGACAATATTAGACCATTTAAAATCAAGAATTTCACAACCTTTGTGAATTTTTACACATCTAGTACCAATGGTCTTCTCAATATTATTCACAAGTTTACAACCAAGATGAGGCAACCAATAAAACCTTGCTCAAAATCCTTAAAATATTTTCAATGATACTAGTCATGTCTAGCATCTCCATCTTTATACATCCCTATGGGCTTATCATACTAGGATCCATACACCAATTGAAGCCATGCCATACTTCATTATTTTTGGTGCGAAATCCATCTTGCCAATAGAGGTTGAATCCCATCATTGTTTCTCTCTTTGAAAAATCTTATCAATGATGATGACTCTTTTAGGATCTAGTTTGAAAAGAATTTAAATGACAATCCAACCAGGTCCTCCTTCTAGTGACACTTATGTTAAGGTGGCTTGTATACACACACAAAACAGATATAATCTATAAATTAAATGTTATCTCTCCTAAAACGATTTAAATTCCAATAAAAAATTATTATCCCAATGCTTCAATAGTAAGGTCTTCACACACTAGTTTTCACTCAAAATTTGTTGTAGGATAATTTCACAAAGGGATTTATGCAATTTTTATTTACTTTTAGAACTAAAGATGAAATATATTTATTGGATTTTCTACTAAATGCACAAGATTTCACCTTAAATTGCAAGGATCAAAAGTTATTTTGAAAAATTTACAAGAATTATGAATAACTTTGATTTATTCCTCTAAAAATATCTAAAAAATTGTAAAAAAAAGAAAAAAATATTAAGGAAAGGGTTAGATAAACTAAATTTTTATAATATCACATGAATATCCTCCCAGAACTATGAAATGAGACCTAAAATTGACCTATTCTTGCCTATTTTTTTCACAATTACAAATAGATGATGCAAATATTCATAGGAAACTCGTCACACTAATAAATTGATCAAATGCACCTAAATTTTGGCACAACAATTTGATAATTCAAAGATAATGATAAGTGTACATTCATATATGATTTTGTAGTATCAAAAAAATGTACACCTTTACATTTTAACACAATGTTTGCATCCCCTTAATTAAGTGGACTTAATTAAGCCTTTAATTGGCCTAATTATGCATTCACAAACTTAATTAATTTTGTTTTATGAAAGAGAAACCACATTTAATTAATTCCTACACTTAATTGAACATCTTGGAAAATACGTGTCCTAGGTTTTAGGGCCTAGGACCCATTCACCCTTGAGTCTTGGATCCCATTTTTTAATATTTTTTTGGTGGCATTCTAGTGATCTAAACTCAAATTACAAAGGTTGGCTTGTGGTGTTTAATTGTCAAGTAATTAAGGAAACACCTATAAATACAAGGTATTTTTATCAATTCAAACCTAAGTGGCCAATTCAAATTTCACATGAGAAAAGATTATTGTCAAGAGCATTGGAGAGAAAATTTATCAGTCATTTATTGAAACATTCAAGATCCTATCATGATGTCAAGATTTGTGTGTGTTCATGTATGTTTTTGGAGCTAACATTGTGATGTAGGTTTCAAGTTTCAAGCAAGTATTCAAGCATCAAGGTCTATCAAGCAATCAAGACATTTAATGCAAGATCCAATCCTTAGAGAGATATGTTATACTTCAGTCCTCGAAGGGCAACCATTAAAGGGTTTGGTGAGGTGTAACAAGCTTTGTTCATTCATCAATTCCTTCATTTTGTCATTATTTCATTATCAAGGTTTAATTACAAAAATAGGGTTTGACCAAGGCAAACCCTTATCCACCAAAAACAAACAAATTTTCCCCTCTCTTTATATGTGTAGATTTGTGGATGAAGAAGGATTGAAAGTTGATCAAAAGTGCAATTTTGCAAAGCTATCAAAGTTATCAAGATACAAAAACTCATCTACAAGTTTTATTTTTGGTTTTTCAAAAATTAAATCTATTGGAATAAGAAGCTTAGATCTGGGATCCAAGGATTGCAAAAATAATTTTTAGACCCCTATACAGAGACCCATTCACCCTTGGGTGAATGTGTCCTTAAACAAAGCCTAGAACCCACTTTTGGAGACAGGTAAATACCATCCTAACCTTCTTAGATTTGTTGGTTAATTGTTGTTTTTGATAGTGTTATCATAATACTTCATATTCCATGTGTTAGATCTCATAGGTTTGATTGTTATAACCCATTTATCTTTCTCCCAAAACTATTGTTCAACCATTTCTATCATAAGCAAGCCAAGGCAACATAGTGTCTAAAACCTAGGGTTGACTCTCCTTAAGGATTTTAAGTCAATTATAATCATTTTTCGAACCATCCCTCTTCCTAATTCATGTTGGGAAGGTGGATTTATGATTAGGTGGATACCCCTTTTTCTTTGACATACGCCCCTTATCACACATTATCATCTTTAGGGAAGGATCCTCTTTCCCTATGTTCCATTTTGGTGAACCTGACATTGTACATCCTAAATTTTGATTTGGAGATCTTCAAACCCTAGATCTAGGTTTGCATTAGTGTGTTTTTCATTGCATTTAGGGTTTAGTTTTGCATGTTTACATCATTTAAATTCATAAAAAAACATTAATTTTGCATATATCTTGAATTGTAGTTACATCAAGACTGTCTTTTAGTAATTTAGATTCAAATTATAGTTCAAACTGTATTTTAAAAGTTGTCACTTTGTCCACTTATTGTCACTAGTTGCACTTACATTAAGACACCTAAAACTAGAAAATTTTGTCACAAAAATCACAATTTGTAACCTGAAACAAAGAACACCAATAGTAACTCAGACTTAGCATCTTTCATTTTTCAGAGCCCTAGACAAGGACCCATTCGCCCTTGGGTGAACCTGCCATTGTATAGGCATCCCATTCAACTTTTGGGAGCCTTCTCGCCTCTATCTTTTCTTTCTATTTTTGTTGTAAAATTCTAGAATTTCATTTCTGAAATAGTTTGTTTTACACACTAAAGATAGTTATCTTTTTACTTAAATATTAAAACAAATTGGAAAAAAAATACATTTTTTATTTGTGGATAGTTTCAGATCTATATAAATTTTCTTTATTTTTAGTATCATTCAATAGTTTAGATATATTAATTTACATTTTACAATCATTGGAAACCATAAACTACTTTAAAGACTTCAAACAAAAAGCATAAACTTAATGAGAACACTTGGAGAAAGCATAGTTATTTGACAATGCCAGATCTCTTTCTACAAGTTAGCATATTCCTCAAGCCTTTTAGTAGTGATGACTTTGACATGTTAGATGAAGCCCTTGAGGAATTGCACTCACAAGGCTCATCCACTAAAGCTTGTCATGACAAAACAAAACAAAGGGAATTAAATTCAATCACACCTCAAATTACCATTTACCCTCCTTCACAACAATCACAAATCCAAACTACGTTTGTGCTTATCATAGGACCACCTCAAAACAAGCCCAAACCCCCTGGAAGTATTTTGAAGTTTGCAAGGCAACTCACTAGTAACAATGTTTCACAACAATATGATTATCATAATGTTGCTCATACATACAACACAAGGAACAATAGGAAACCACAAACCATGCCTATTTTATTACCACTTCCTAAACCTATCTTGCCTAGTTCTCCTCTTTTACCTTTGCATAGTAGAAAGGAGTATCATCTTGTGGAACAACTTTACAACACTCCTGCTAAGATTTCTTTATGGGATCTCATTTAGTAATCACCTAATTACCATAGCATGCTTCAAATTTCTTTACAAAAAGTAGTGGTCCCTCCTAGTGCACAACCAAATGATGTAGCATCCCTAATCCAAGGTATTAATTCATTCAATATTGATATTTTCTTTCATCAAGATGAGTTACCTCCATTGGAGATACAAAATAAAAATGAGGCCTTGATGATAGTAGCTCTCATAAATAGATGTGGAATAAAAATAAATCTCATTTAAAATGGTTTGGTCCTTAATGTGTGTAGTATAAACCTCTTTGATAAGATTGGAGTGGATAAGACTAAGATTGAACCAAATTCCTTATCTATTTGTGGTTTTGATAACGTGGGGAAGCAACCTCTTGGTGTGATAAAATTACCTATGGAAGTTGGAAAAGTTGCATTGCAAACTCCTATCCATGTCATGCCTCAAGATCAATATATTCATGCATTTATCAAGATAACCAAAATATTGATCTTCCAAAATGGCATATTCAACCACATCTGCCATAGACACCCTTTTCAATATTCTTAATTTCTTCATATCCCCTGCATATTTATCCTCCTCAGATCCTAGCATCTTAATATAATCTCCCAGGGACCTGATCAGATCACCTACCTCTTTATAACTCTTCGAAGCAACAGTGAAAATATCCTATGTGTTCTTAAGAAGGTCAATCCAGTTTTCCATCATTTGTGATTTCTTTTCATTTCAGTCAGCTCTTCCACCTCTTTGCAGCTCAATAAAACAAGAACTTCTAATGGTGTTGGCTGCTCGGGAGTGGATGTATTCAGTTCTTTTAGAAACCCTTTCATCTACCCAACCTAAGCCTTAAGCTCATCCTTAGATTGCTTATCTTTGACTAGTCTAGACTTGGTAGTAGTAGCCATGATATCAATAAGAATTATTTGTTGATTTCTCGTATGCTTACCCAAATTGACAGTTCTTACTTAATAATCTGCAACTTGTAGGTCCCTATCATATTTATTAGCTACCAGAGTAGCAATGTCTGCTACCAAGTCTCCATCATCAGTGAGCCTTATAGAGTGAATAACATGAGGCTTCTTCTTTGGCTTCACCTTGTCCACTTCCTTTACCATTTCATCCCACATGATCAGCTTAGCTTGGACTTGTTGTCTCTTCTCTAAATTTTATTTAGGCCAAGTGGGAGAAACTGGCTGAGTTGTCACCTATTGAACACTAGGAGGTGTAGATGAAAGAGGTGTAGAAGAAAGTACATCTACTGTCTTCTCAGAAGAAATCTTATCCTGCTCTTCCTATTCTTTCTACAGTCTCTCATGTTCCATTCTTTCATTTTGAGCCTTAATTTCCTCTATCCTTTTCATCTCTTCTTCCTTTTGTGCAACCTCCTCTTCATCCCTTAACCTATGGTGTTCTAACTCCATTGCATAAATTTCCTCTTCTGCTGCCTTGTCCCACTCAACTTCCTCTTGTTGTTCTAACTCTCATGCATGAGCCTCTTCTTCAGCTGCCTCCTCGGTTGTTGCAACCTCCTTTTCCTTAGCTAACCTTTCCATCTTTCTTTCTTTGTTCCTTTTCTTCCTCAAATAGCTCCTCGACGACTTGTTTTCGAGCAACTTCTAGTATTTCCTTCTGCTCTTCTTCTGTTAGAACATCATTCATTGCAGCCTCACCCCAGAGGCTTCCTTCCTCAAACTCAATTCCTTCCTCTCTGACTTCCTCTTCGACCCTCTCAATATATTCTTCACATTATGCCTTTTCTTCTTGAAGTGGAGTTTCCTCAGAGTCTGAGGGCATAGGTAAATCTATCACATCAATCACATGAGGACTATCTTCTTCATCGGTTATTGCTCCTAAAGTTGATGGTGTAGTTGGAGGAGTATCCCTAGTTTGCATAAGCATAGTAGAAGGGCCTTGATGAGGTAAAATAACCTGACCATGATAACATACTAAAATCATTCCTCATGGATGCAAAACACTTATTCTCTGCCAATTAATTAAAATTTAGGACTAATAATTGCTTATCTTTTGAGAAAAATAGTACAAACTCTATTTCTTGTGATTTATTGAAATATCTTACCAATGCAGATTTAATGGGTAGTTTTAAGTGTTTTGTAGGGTAATAATCGATCATCATACAGTAGTTAAAATCATTCAACCAGCACAAGATCTAGAATAGATTGAAGATATGCATTGGGAACATGCTCCAGAACTCTAGGATGATGGACCAAAATCATAATTTATTTTAGTTAGAATTATGTTATGTTTTAAGACTTCATGGCTGAATGCGAGCCTCTTTAATATTGATGTAATGAGTATTTAAAGACATAAATTTTGTTTACAATGTGTTGCATAATTTTTCAATGGTAATCTAAGCCATCTGAAATATAGGATCTAGTTAGAAACTTTCTATAAGTATGTAGTCTCTAGAAGCAAAAGACAATGGAGAATAGTATTGTTATGTTGTCGACATATTTTCTGAATATATATGAATAAAGCGAATTTTTCATATCAAACTCTGAGTTGTGGAAATTATGGATGAAGATTACTTTTAACGAGGACGCTTTCAGTTATATTGTGCATGTGATTTGATAATGTAGGAACCCACAAGTTGGCCACTCGAGGGAGGATAAACTAAATAGATGAGTATTTTCCTTCTATCGTTTTTATTGCATGGATTATAATTATGAATGTAGTCATTTTTCTATGATAATTTTGCAAAGAGTCCTTAAGTCTATCATCTTAAAGTCTAAAGTTCTAGAGCACATGTTGTCTTTCATTCTGTAGTTCCATTAACTGTTAGGAACCGTTATTTACTATTGTTAACTAGATGTTTCATAGTTTGTTTACAAGTTTTTCTACTTCTATAGTTTACATACTTCTTAGTTTAGTTATTTCGGTGTTCTCTAGTTTAGTTATCATGCTTTCTAAATTAATTATCTTGTGTTTTCTAGTTTAAATACTTCTCAGCTTTCTAATTTTTTGTTAACTAGTTAAATGGCCTTAGGTTAAAATTAACTTTAGTCGTTATAAAAATCTAGAAAATCTAAGAGAGTTAGTCAAGCTGCCTTCTATTGCAGATAGCCTTGGACACTGCCCTGGTCGACATATTAATGTTTTATCTTCTAAAGTAATGGGACCTAATGACAACCTATCACTTTTTGTGACATTTTCGGGGACAACTTTCTTTTTGAGTGTTAATAGGAGATACCTTGAACACCTCTTTTAGGCCAAAATACCCTCTTCAGCTTCCTTTTTTGCATGGTCAGGAAAAGAGGCCCTCACGAAAGATTTATACCAAAGACCCCCCCACAATACATTCCAATCATACATAGGGAGGACCAAGGCTCAAAAGATCACTTTGTTGAAGAATTACTTGAGCCTAGTCCATCAAAAAATTTCCATTATTTTCCTAAAGGTCACCCAGAAGAACAAACAGTCATTGGGGAAATTATCCAGGAGGAACACATTCCTCTGGACATCATGGGTGACTGAAGGGCTGAAGCTAACTAGAATAATTCCAACCATAACAACAATGATCATCTATTTCTATGAACATTCACTTATCCAATCACCTTGGATGCAGATGATGATACTACGATGAAAAACATCTCTCCAGCTTTCCTGCCAAATTTTTGAGGTTTGCCCTCGGAAGACCCAGACCAATTTCTCTTTGAATTTAAGGTCCTCTGTCAAACTTATGAATATAAAAATGATAACCGAAAGTTGAAGTTGTTTCCTTCTACTTTGAAGGATACGTCCATGTGATGGTTTATGGGATTAGCTGTTGGGTCTATTATGTCTTGGGATGACATGGAGAATGCTTTCCTGCAAAAATACCAGAGCTATTATAGGGTGAGTAATCATAAGGAGGAGCTATTCAAACTTAGGAAAAATGAGGATGAGAGTCTAGAGGACTACCTAGATAGGTTTATTTTCTTGTCTAAACGATGTGGAGAAGAGACCATTAGTGTTGAGATTCTCAAGATTATATTTCTTAAGGGACTTGGTGAGGATGCAAGAAGAAGCCTTGAGTAATGGGACAAGAAGACGTGTATTAGTTGGGCCTTGATGACATATGTAAATTGTGTAAGAATTTCTCACGTACTCATAGAGGAATCCATAAAACTACTCTTTTTAGAGGGTCCAACGAAATAGGCAAGCTCTAAGAAGAAATAGTGAACCTCAAAATTGACATACTTGTTCAATTAAACACTACGCTAGATGGAATACAAGCTAAGACATGTAACCTTGAGACTTTGTCCATCTATTGTCCAAGGTGTCGAAATAAACATCTTTTGAGAGAATGCCCTCTAGACAAGGTTAATGTTTGTCAACTTTGCAAGAAAAACCATCCTAAAAACCAGTGTGAGCTTCTTACCGATCTCAAGAATTCTAAGAAAAGGATTGCTCGGACTAAGGAAGAAATAAATGTGGTAAATCAACACCAAGGACTGAAATTTTCTTATGGACACAATTCCAATCCTCCTTGGAGACCCCAAAACAACTGGACTAGTAATCAATGGACTCCATCTTGGCCTCAACCACCACCTCAACAACCTAATTGGGGAGCTCCCTATTAGGGACCCCCTGAAGGGGCTAACCAATCATGGGGAGCTCAAGAGTGGCCAACCCAAACTCAACAACAATGGTATCCACAACATATTGCTCCTCAATGGAACCAGGGACAAAATCAATTCTATACGGGCCCTCAGAGGAATCAACAGCAAAATCTGCTACTTCCACCCCATAATCCTCCACAAACTGAATGGATAAATCAACCTCAGCTCCCAGTGCAACCACTTCCTGTGTGTGTGAATAAGTAGACTAACTAAAAATCTAAAAAAACACACAAATGCAACATTATATTAAAGAAATCAAAGTTAAAGAGAAGCAAACTCTAAACACAATTGTTTCTTAAAAGATGTCTCATTGTCCTCTATCTCCAAGGATTCATTATAAGTTGTTGTCTCTCAGTTGGTGTAAGCAGTAGCTTGGTAGAATGACAACTTAGAGAGTGAGATTATGCAACATGAATTTATATTGCTAAGTGATATGAGATGATTAAACTAAGATATGAAACTAAAATGTTATGAAAGATAAGATAATATGCTCAAGAAAATAAGATTGCTAAATGTTGGATAAATGCAACTATAATGCTCACGCTATTTTTGCTAGAATGCAAGATCTAAGATCCTTTTCAAAGCACAAAGAGGTTGTATTTATAGAGTTTTGGAGGCAAAAGCCTAGTTGGAAGAGATCGAAGGTCGAAATCAAGCCTGTCAAGATGAACGGTGAGAGATTAGGAAGTTGAAAAAAAGATGGAAACTAGGGAGAAAAATGAGAAATGTTTCCTCCTACGCAACCTCTTCCATTCAAAAATTAAGGAAAGTTGTCATTTGGGAATTTTAGTTATGAGGAGTTAGCTGGTAGTTGAGGATAAATCCATAATGAAATAATTAAATTATTTAATTATATGTGACAATGAGTTTAGAAGTTTCCATAATTAAATAATTAATATTTAATTATGTGTGAGATGAAAAAGGTGTTTAATTAAATATTTAGAATATTTAATTATGTGTGAAGTGAGGAAAGTGTTTAATTAAATATTTAAAATATTTAATTAAATGTGAAGTGAAGAATGAAGAATAATGGGTTTAGAAGAATATTCCTTTATTTGAATTTAAAATTCAAACTTATGATAATTAATATAAATAAATTATGAAATTTATTTAATTTATTAAGAGGAAGATGGAAAATGGTAATAATTAAATAAACTTATTTATGTAATTAAATTAGAAGAATTTATAAAGTGAACGATATAAATAAATAATTAAATTTATTTATATGTAGATGACTTTAAAAGATTAATTAAATAATTCATATTTAATTAATTATCAAGCTTGATTTAATGTGACCATTTTTAGATGTATACATTTTTCCCCTTTTTGAAGTGATGTGTTTTACGCATTGCTTCAAAGAAAAATTCAGATAACAAAAATTTGCCCCTAACTTTGAAAAATTGACTGATGATGCTATATACCCCCTCAGGAGATAAATCGCGTGGTTTGATGATTTTGATGATGATTCAAAGATTTGGAGATTCGATGATTTATCTCCTAAAATAACGCTTTGTGTGGTGAAAAATAAAATAACCCTACCTTATTTACCTCCTTAAAAGCTGAAAAAGGTAAAAGTCCTTGTCATTTGAACAATTGCATTTGGTGAAAACAGAGCTCTACGAGAGGATAAATTGAGATGCCGATCCATTATGAGCACCATAGATTCGAGTGGGTTCGATGAAATCAGTGATCAGCCGCATATGGACCTCTGGCAAGATCGTAAAACCCACCCTTGTGAATTTTTGATGAATTTCACATGAATTTTTGGATTTTTGGATTTTTGAATTTCTTGTTTTAGCACATAAAAACACGTTTTAGCGCATGTGAGTTTTCATTTAGCGCATAGGATAGGTAGACTAGCACATCTAGGTTAGCGTATCCATGCCACAGAGTAGCGCATTTAGGTTATAGATTAACGCATAGATTTAAAGCTCGCGCATAGGATGCTCAATTAGCGCATAGACTTAGGGCTTTAGCGCATTTGCTAGATTAGCGCATAGATTTGATAGTCTAGCGCATTGACCTAATAAAGTAGTGCACATGATAGATTAGCACATTTAGCCTCTTTTTTAGCACATTCATGGATAAACTAGCGCATTTGTTGATTTAGCGCATAGATAGTTTGTTTTAGCGCATCCATGAAATTATGCTGAATTTGAATGTTTGTTGCTATATTAGACAACTAATTTGATGAATTTGAGTAGCATCAAGGATAATTTATTTGATTTTGATAGTGATTTGGGGTATGTGCAGGATCATGATGGGCCAAAAAGTGGTGATATCTAAGTGATATGATGGTCCATGTGGCTAACGACTTTTTTTTTACCCAAAATTGATGAAATGAAAAGGGTTTTTAAAGGAGATTTTCAGCTTTCCACCAATATAAATTATTCTTTACTTTGAATTTAATAATTAATTATTATTCATTTTCTATTTGAATTACGACTAAAGTTCTGATTCATAGGCTAATTGAAAACATCTATAGCTTTCAAACTGTATAACATTTTTTGAATCCAAAACATGCATCACATTCCATGTTTCGTATACTATAGGATTAAAAAAAAAATTGAATTTCATGAATTTTTGACCAAGTTAAGGTGGTTAGACATACGAGCTTTATATTTTTTAAAATTTATAATAAAAAATTCATAATTAATTATTTACTTAGAAAAAAATTACAAAAAAATATGCATCACATCGGGACATGAGTCCCCTACTTATATCTAAAATGTTATACAAAAATATTACCATTTTATTGTGGTTAGGGTGGTCAGACAGACACCTACTTCTTATTTTTTCCCTGAAATTTAAGTACTACTGCATTGAAATTTCAAATTTTCACCAAATAATTTTTTTTTTAAATAAATAAACCTAGTAGTTTAGAAACTACATTCAATTTTCTATAGATTCTATTCTTACATATTTTTGAAATAATATAGATAACTTATTCATTTTTTTATGTCAAGTTGCCTAACTCTGATTTTTTGAATTTTATTGCCACTTAAGGGCCTATTTTTTCCATGATGATCCTGCACATACCCTTTGATAAATTTATTCTCATGCTAAAAACAAATAGTAAATGATTAATGTTGATTCTGATAAATTTGCTAGATGAAAAACAAATAGTAAAGATGATGATGTGAGCCGATTGGCTGACAAATTTGTCTTTATGCTTGATGAAAAGCAAATAGTAAAGATGATAATTTTGTCTCCTGCTTGAAAAAAAAATAGTAAAGTGATGATTTGATACTGATATGTTGCCAATGTTGATTTGATTTTGATGGTTCTGATAAATTTTCTTTCATGTTTGATGAAAAAAAAATAGTAATGATTAATTTGCTTCTGATAAATTTGCTTTCCGAAATGAAAAACAAATAGTAATGGTGATATGATTCACTTGCCTAATATGATTTTGCGTGATTGCTTGATTTTCTGATTGATTGATTGATGTTCTTTTCTGATGATCTGATTGATTGATATGGATATGATGTTATAGGAGGATTTTAAAATCCTCCATATCAGAGAGAGATTTCCTCGCACTTGGGAGGTGATTCTCGGATTGTCCCAATAGGAGGTTGGGGTTATTGCTAGATGTGGTTTGGGTTCACTTCTGAGGATCCCATAGTATAGGGTCAACAGGGCACTATTGACCGCTTTAGTTGAGCGATCGCATAGTGAGCATAACACTTTTCACTTGCCCACCGGAGAGATCACAGTCACACTTGAGGATGTCTATAGGATACTAGGGATCCCAGTGGTGGGCGAGATTGTGGTCTATGACCACAAGGAGATTGGGGGTACAGATGCCTTGTAGAGAGTATTTCAAGATCTGAGCATTTGCGGTTATGAGATCGCTTGGAGGGAGATGGTCCAGGATTATTCCACACTTCCTTCAATTTTGGCAAGCTTCATTAGTGGCTTCCTATGTCCTGACCATAGGTCGAAGAGACTATTGGTTGGTTGGGGTCGGATATTGGAGGAAATGATCCTTCATTAGACTATATACGCATGGGGTTCCTGTATGTTAGCCCATCTATACCACGATCTACATTAGGTGGTATACATAGATGGGAAGAGTATATCTTTCGGGGTGATGCTTCTATAGATTTGGATGTGGGAGCATATTATTATCGCCCACCCCTTTGCAGGGAGAGATTGTCTCGTTGGGCAACCATATTTTTATGCTTACATAGGTCCACCTATCTAGCCTAAGTTGGGCAAGTTGGAGTACTGGCGGAGGGTACTTGACAACATGGATACAGTGATTTGGAGGCTGTATGTTGACTACAAGGCTTGGGATGAGGATGACATTGAGCTACCCTATTGTGGCATATCCAGGTATATGATTGGGCAAACCTCTTTTATCATTGAGATATTTTTGGTTATTAGGGTACTCAGACAGTTCAGTCGGGTTTAGGTGATCCCACAGGGTGTTTCCCACTATGCCAGACGACAGGAGGATGTGGTGGAGTGGGGTCTGTTTATCCCATACAAGGCAGCCAGGGTAGAGTACCTAGGCCTTCAGCCAGATTTTTGGGATTACAGGTCGGATATTATAGATGCGCAGATGACTGAGGAGTATGTTGCATATTTCCATACTCATCCATTTCTGAGGCTAATTAGTCCAAATGAGCCTACCCCATTATTATATGGTCCAACATTACAGTGGGCACAAAGGTAGCCATAGGCACAGGCAGGGGCACAGGCAGAGTAGCCTAGCAAAGGAGGAGGAGAGGATGTGGGTGGCGGTGACGACATGGACATTGACCAAGATGAGGGGGAGGAGAGCAACGATGATGATGACGATGATGATGGGGATAACGAGGGTGGTGGGGAGAGATTCTTATTTGATGTTTCTTGTAGGACTAGGCCCAAGACAATGAGAGTAGTGGAGTAGCTAGTTGTAGGCCCTTCACACATTACCATCAGGGCGCCATCACAAGAGCGACAAGGACATATTGATACCTTGCAGACACGAGTATAGGCTCTTCAGGGCCAGTTGGCATAGGCACATTCTACCATCTCATAGCTACAGGTACAAATAGCACAACCACAACCCCCAGACCCACAGATAGCCCATCTGGTTGCAGAGAGGGATAGCTTTAGACAACGATGCCAACAGGCAGAGGAGATAGCCGAGAGATTGCTAAGATCAATGTAGGGTACCTCTATTGCAGAGGTTGTTGCAGAGGGACTGAAAACTGCCCAAGAGTGTGACTTTTACAGGATGAGGTATCATGAGGTAGTGCCCCCTGAGTAGAGGGTAGCCTATACTCAGTCAAGAACTAGATCTCGCACTCACTCACGCAACCATACTAGGAGTGCTACGAGGAGTGTGGGTCAGCCTACTAGATGAGAGATAGGGGGCATGAGTGGAAGAGATCCAACAAGACCTACTACCTCTAGAGACAATAGAAGTCATGGCCCTCACACAAATGCTCCTCAGTGATGATTTTGTACACAACATTTTTGTCATATTTTATGTATCTCTTTTAGACATTTGATACCATTGTACCCTTGGACATTTATTTTGATGAGATTATATATGATATGGAGTGGTGTTTGTGATATGCATGTGTCATTTATTATGCTATGATGGATGGTCATGTATGCATTTTTACTTCTATATGCCATGTGTTGATGATTCTGATGATGCATTTTTATGGATGACAATCTTTGCATGATGCTATTTATCTTACGATGCGATGATGCTACCTATGCATATGATATCATGATGATGTGAATGAAATGTGAACGCATTTTATGACGTATTATGATGTATGAAAAATGTATTGAATATGGATGCAAAAATGATTAAATGGATGTAATGAATGCATTTTATTCTTTTTCGATGTATGGTTATGAAAATGATGCAATGATATGGACATGTTAAATGTAAAATGAAAATGATAATGAATGAAAAAAATGATGTGAAAATATGATATTGATGATATGATATGATATGCAAATATGATGATGTGAATAAATATGAAAATGATGATGTGAAAATTACGTTTAAAAGATAATGTAGATGACAATGCAAGTGATAATGCAAATGGTAATGCAATGATATGAAATGATATGAAATGATGAGATGATAAAAATGATATGAAAAATAACGATAATGAATGATTGATAAAATGATATGAGTAATGAAAATGACAATGACAATGATAATGATAATGAAAATGATATGAATATGAAAATGGATGATGATAAGAATGATATATGATAATGAATGATACATGTTTATGAAAATACCATGAAAATGAATATTAAATGATATGAATCTATTGGTAAAAATGATAATGATAATGAACTGATATGAATAAATGTGAAAATGACATGAGACTAATACGGATAATGTTATGATATGACATGAAAAATGCAAATGATAACCCAAAATGATAATGGAAAGATGGTAATGCAAAATGATAATACAAAAATGGAATGAAAAATGATATGAATGATTGATGAAATGACATGATAATGTTATGAAAATGATATGAAACTAATAATGATAGTGATATGAAGATGAAAATGAATAGTAAATGATATGAAACTAATGATGAAAATGATAATGATAATGAACTGATATGCAAAAATGATTATGTCAATGATAACACAAATGATAATGCAAAATGAATGGTTGACAAAATAAATTATAAATGATATGAAAATGAAAATGTAAATGATGCAAGGATGATATGAAAATGATATGCAACTAATGATGAGAATGGTATGAAAATAATGTGAAAATGATTTTTTGCAAATGTTGGAGTGTACTCAATCTTTGCTTCAAAAGAGATATGTATCTTTGACAACCTCCAAAAATATATTATACACCCACACATGCAATCTATATGAATCATGCAATCCTAACTATGCTAAATGAACTACACCTTGTTGCCATTTTGTGAGCCAATTTTATGCTTTATTTTCATCATTGATCCTTTTGATATGTTGAAAGTTAGTGCAAACATCATAGGGCAGATCTGCCCTAATAATATCCTAAGTAAAACGTTCATGATGTTTGATATAGCAAGTTAATACAAGCATTGAGGTAAAATTGAATCGAGATGACTTGAGTATTGCTTGCGTAAACAAATAGAAGTTAATCCTTTTCCTATGCAAATCCTGAAATGTCATCAATGATACTTTTGTAAACCATGTCTCGTGACAAATTTGCATAGTAATAATGATTAACTTGCATACAACAAGCAAATAAAAATCATACTCCTTCCTTGCGACTCTACTTTAGTACATCATTGAGTCACTCTAGAGATACGATGTCATCAAATTTCAAAACAACAGTTCAACTTATGCTTTAAGTGTTCCGTTCATTTTATTTAGATTAAGATCATCCAGTTTCATTTTTTGACATGTCTCATAGCTATTTTGACTAGGCTTGATTGCATATTTGATTGTTGATCGGATATTATGATACTGGACGCATGCCACTATTTTTCTGCCAAAAAGTTCAAAAGATGATTGTCCCCAACAAGTTTACACCTTGAATCCCGATTAGACACAACCTACTACTAGGAATATAAACAATGATCATCAAGCTATGATGAAATCCTTGTTGTCTCAAGGAAATTTTGTGTGCATGATGCAAATATGATGGCAAGGGATGGATTTAATGCTGATAAAAATGGCTATGAATGATGTAGGATGTAACCTACTAGATGGGACAGCCAACTAAATCACAAATAGTGCATGTTTTCCAGGTTTTCACCCTTTATTTTTATTGCACTTTTTTAGATTTTTTGAATTTTTTTGTTGTTACCAAGACGCCTATTTGCTAGGTTTTCATCAAGGCAATGATTTTTTTGATTTTTGATTGTTTTTTGTATTTTCTCTTTTTTTTAATTTTTTTTGTATATTTTTTCATGACTTTTTATGTTGTTTTTGTATTTTTCAAACATAGAATTTCTTCAGATGAATGTTTTTGGTTGGATCTTCAAGCAGGTCCCCTTCTAGCGTAGATAGCTAATATTCCCTTTGATTGCCTTTCGATCCACGTAGTGAATGCCAAACTCATTTAGGATCATTACCCATTTAGCTAACCTGCCAGTTAGGGTTGCTTTGCTCAAAAGATACTTTAAGGGATTGATTTTAGCCACAAGTTTGATTGTATGAGCTAACATATAGTTCCACAGCTTTTGTGAAGAAAACACTACTGCTAAACAAGCCTTTTCAATGAAAGTGTAGTTTAGCTCATGGCTTGTCAATGTCCCGCTGATGTAATATATTGCTCGCTCTTTTCTCGTTCTATCCTCTTGTGCTAATAATGCCCCCAGGGATACTTTTGTGGTAGAAATGTACAGTATGAGTGGTTCTCCTTGTATTAGTGGGATCAATATTGGTGGGCTCATTAGATAATGCTTGATCTGATTGAAAGTTGCTTCGTACTTGTCTTCCCATTTCAACAGAACATTTTTATGCAAGAGATGTGTGAACGACAAAATCTTGTCTACCAATTGTGCGATAAATCTCTTGATGGATTGCAGTTGTCCTTGTAATGACCATAGTTGACTGATGTTCCTTGGTGACAGCATCTCTAGGATGGCTTGGACCTTCGTTGGATCTACTTCTATTCCTTTTTTTGACACAATATAGCCTAAGAGTTTTCCCGATTTTACCCCAAAGACACATTTCTTGGGATTGAGTCTAAATTTAAATTTTTCCATTCTGAAAAAAATATTAGATAAGATATCTAGATGTCCCTCCCTTGTGTTTGATTTTTCTAAGAGATTATCTACATAATCCTCCATGAATGTGTGCATCATGTCATGAAAAATTGTAGTCATTGCCTGTTGATAGGTCACTCCTGCATTTTTGAGTCCAAACGACATTACATTCCAACAATATGTACCCCAGGGACATGTGAATGCAGTCTTATCTTGATCTTTAGGTGCTATCTTTATCTGATTATAACCAAAAAATACATCCATCAGTGAATACATGGCATGCCCAGCTGTTAAATCCACAATCGTGTCAATGTTGGGTAGAGGAAAATCATCTTTTGGACAAGCTTTATTTAGATCTAAAAAATATGTATAGATTTTGATTCGTCCATCTGGCTTTGACATAGGTACAATGTTGGAGATCCATTCTACATAGTCGATAGACCAAATGAATCCTACATCCAATAGTTTCTTTAATTCTTCTTTGACTAGCAATGCAACATGTGGGTGCATCTTTCTAAGCTTTTGTTTCACAGGTTTTTCCCCTGGCATGATGGAAAAATGGTGCATGATAAGATTTGGATCCAACCGGGGCATATTTTCATATGAACATGCAAAACTAATTTGATTATCCTTTAGGAATTCTATGAATTTTGGGACTTCTTCCTTTGTCAGTGATGCAGCAAGTTGCATTATTTTTGGTTGTTTTGTAGTGCCTATATTGATTGCCTCTGTAGGTTCTATCAAAATAGAAGATCTTTCCTGATAGTGCTCAGGGAGAGCATCAATTTTCCCATCTTCCAATGCCTTTGAAAGGTTTTCACCATCAGATACACTCTTTATTTTTCTCTTTTCATGATCTAATACTACCTTTTTTAGGTTTTCACCATTAGATCTATCTTTTATATTGTTAATTTTGCATCTAAAAAACTTGGCACTCTCCTAGCTGAGATTTTGATCATGCGATTCATAGGTGGAACGTATTTTTGCGTTGGAGAAACAAATAAAATTTATAATGGTTTCATCATCTGGGAAGATTGGGATATCGATTGGTTTAGTTTGTTCCCAATCAATAAGCTCGAGATGGACCAAGGATAAGGGATCATCTCGTTGGGTAAGGTCACTGGCTGTTAAGGTCATGACACGGATATCATTCTCACTATGAGGAAGATCTATGATGGTATCCTCCTATTGAATATCCATCTCACTTTGAATCGAATTGTCATCACTCGAGTCATGGTCACTTTGAAGTACGTAGTCAAGTGGAGGCCTTGATATTTTCCCTTGTGTGAGAATGGGTGTATATTTTTGTATAACATACACTTGTTTGTCTCTCCAAAATTCATCGTTATAAATGGTATGCCATTCATACTCATTGGAATCAGTGTCAAAATTGTCCTACAATCTCATAATTATCTCAGCTATCTCTTCATTTTATTTCTTTTGGATTGTTTCTTTTGCATCTTCACCATATCCAAGTCTAGTTTTATCTTTTGGATGCGTTATTTTTGGTTGGATAGGTTCAAAAGTTCCTTCATTTCTTTTGCCGATGGGGACAATTCCTACATAACCCATTTATTGCATTATTGTATAGCCCTTCCCATATTGCTTAGTAGGCAACTTGACATGCTGGATAGATTCATCCCCATCTTTATATAGCCAATCGAGGATAGCTCTATCTTCAACTTCATTTTCTTGAGTGTCTACCTTGATGAATCTTCCATCAAACTTGGTGATGGGAACTGAAGCTTGTGTTCCTAATGTGGAAGCTATTGTAGCTTGTTGTGTTGATATTGTAGGCTGACCATGTGACCTCAGAGAGATAGGTAGGTTAGAGAGACATATTGAATATTCTCCCACCCCATTATCTTTTAGTTGCATATTTTTACCAAATCTTTTTATCATTTCCTTTGTTTGATCATTGTGTCTAAAAGAAAAAACAACCAAGGCTTCTCTATTATGTGGGACAAAGGTGTCCTGAGTTTCTCTAAGGTTAGAAAAAATCTGACTGTTGTTAGGATCCACTGGTATGGTTATTTCTTGTTCGTCATATGGAAATTTTAGACATTGATGATAAGTCGATGGAACCACTTGCATCTCATGGATCCATGGTCGACCCAAAAGTATGTTATAAGATAAGTCTCGATCCAGAACCTAACAAAATGTTTTCTTTACAACAAGTCCCACTTTGATAGGTAACATGATGAGGCCCTTAGAAGCTCATTCCTCATCATCATAGGCTTTGATTGTTATTTTTCTCCTCAGATCAATAGACTCTTCAAAATACCCTAAGGCAAGAACCAATTTTAAAGTACAAATATGTTGACCAACTCCTCCATCTATTAAGACACCTCTGATTTGGGTTTTATGAACCGTGACCTCTAGATAAAGTGATGAATTATGGGGTTGAGTCATGGAGGCATCATCCTTTTCAGAAAAGGATATGCATGTGGGTGAGGACAAGTGTCCCACCATGGCTTGAAATCTGTCAATATCCAAATCAGGAGCTACAGTTGTGTCAACAAGAGCCTTATCCAAAATGTTCTTATTTGTCGGCAATATTTTAAGAAGCTCCAAGATAAAAATTTGAGCCGATGTTTTTTGTAATTGATTGACTAAATTTTACTGTCTTGGAGGGGGGACAGTTGATTTGGATGAACTTCCTTTTACAACTATTTTGGCCTATCCCCTTATTGTTGCATTAAATTCCTGATACTCTTGCTTTCCTTTGAATTTGATGATATTGACTTGCTGGTCATCAGAATAGATATGATTGATGGTGGTGTCATAAACATGATTTACATTTTTTCCTCTGAAGATTCCCCTTTTTGATAATTGGGGAGAGGGTCCTTGAATGCCTAATGATCTTCATTAGCATTATGTCCCTTGATAGTTATGGTGCGATTGTCGATAAAATCTTGGACCAAAATTTTCAAACCTTGGCAATTATTCATCTTATGGCCTTTGCATCTATGATAATCACAATAATACGAGTCATTCCACAATGGTGGTTTGACTCATGGCTCATAATCTCTCTGTGGTGGCAACGTGATGGCGTTTTGATTCAAAAGCTCTTTGAGAATTGATTCAAGAAACTGGCCCAAGGGAGAAAAAATTCATCGATTTGAGAAAAATTGTGATCTGGGAATATTTGAATTTTGGTTTCTACCAAGATTATTACCACAATTATTGGCCATATTTCCTTGGTTGGTGTTGTTTCCCTGATTGGAATTGTTATTGCCTTGGTTAGTGGAATTTCCAGGGTTGTTGTTGTTGCATTGAACACCTGATACATTGAGAATGGTCAAGGCTTTGCTTTCACATTATTGGCATTTACCACCCTATCATTTACAACATTCTTATTTCTAGTCCAGAATCGTGATTTATCGTTGTTGTTGTTATTGTGATTATATGAATTTGGACCATCTTTGTCAAGCTTTAGAACTTCTCTCTTGACGAATGCTCCTTCAATGGCGATTGTGTTTTCAATCAATTTCTCAAATGATTGAGGACAATGAAGGTTGAGCCTATAACTCATTTCTTGATTTAGACTATCTATAAATATTTTCATCTTTTCCTTTTTAGGAATAGGATAAGAATATCTTGCAAATAACCTTCTCCATCTTTGTAGGAACGTGATGAAGGGTTCCCCAGTCTTTTGCTTCACTTTTCACAAATCAAGCATGGTTATTTGGTGTTGTATATTATAGGAGTATTGAGATATGAATTTATTAATTAAATCCTCAAACATTTTGATGGGGGGAGTGATTTTGGAAATCCATTCCATGGATTGTCCACCTAGACTCCGTGGAAACAATCGCATCAGGTATGTATCTTCATGAGAAAGTTCCAGGCTCATATTTCGAAACTCTCTCACATGATCAATGGGATCTGTTTTCCCATTGTATCTATCAAACTTTGGGATTTCACAATGTTTTGGAAAAGGAATCATGTTGAGATTCCTGTTGAAGGGATATGGTCAAATATCTTCCAAAACATATTTCTTGGTTGTTCCCCCTTTTATTTCTTTAATTTGTCCTTGTAGTGCTCTTATTTTCTGAGGAAGAGCACTAAAATAACTTAAGGGGATTTCAATTCTTTCAGGATCTTCTATAATTTTCTCAGTATCAAAATCAGAGGGCAATTTAGCTCCTTGGTTTTCTAACAAAAGAAAGTATCTTTCTTTGTTCCGCTCTAAAATCTTGTCCAAGAGAGTATGAAATTATGGATCCTGTTATGCTTCTTGAAGCATTTCCTCCGTTACTTCATCTCTTGAATTATTCCCATGAAGCCTATGAAAAGGATTCTCTTCCCTTTCACCCATGTTGCAAAGTGGATTTTCCCTTGCATCTTCTTCTTGGTGTTTTGGAGACCTTGTGACAACAAGTAGAAGCTTATACCAAATTTTTACTAACTTTGATCACAAATGGGAGAGTGCAATTTGTCAGATATCTTAGTCAGAATAGAGTAAGGATTCTATTGATATGACTAAAGAAATTACTAATTTTTAGTTCATGATTCCTTGGTTGGAAGGATGATGATCCTATTATGGGAATTAAACTAGAAATCAAAAATGCATGTGATGATGCACTTTTCGATGTTTTGATCTTAGTTTGAGAAAATAAGGAATTTGAAAAAGCATAATGCTTCCAAGTTCTCTATTGCAACACTTGATTGAGATGATTGGAATTTTGAATTGTAGGTTGCGGGATGAAAGAGGGATGAATGGGATGACTATGATTGTGCCTCTACGAAAGAGATCTTCGTTGAAAGAAAGCTTGTGAAGATAAAGGCTCTAAAGAAAATTCGTCAGTGAATCCCCTAGCAAAGTCATGATATCGATGGATGAAAGTTAGATGCTCAAGCAAAACTTTTCGACTTTGGTATAAAAATCATCTCCTTTTCAACAACTTCTTGTAACTAAGGGACCTTTTTGGCTTCTTAATCCTTTTTCCAAGGGATTACTTAACAAAGGTTCCATATTTCCAGACCCTGAGCATAGAAAGGACCAGCCTTAATGGCAGATTGCATCAAAAAACTCTTTTGACTCAGAAAATAGATTCGTTACTATATTCAATGGATGCGCTAAATTTTTTAATGTATGCACTAAAAGATTAGATCAACGTGCTGGACTATTGCATGGATGTGCTATAATAGAGCACAAATGTGCTCGAACAGAGCATAAATGCACTAGAACAGAGCATAAATATGCTAGAATAGAGCAGGGATGTGTTAGAATAGAGCAGGGATGTGCTAAAAGATCCAGTCAAGGCACTGAGTCAAACATGTTCTGATAGTTTTGTGAATTGGATGATCTGTATCTAAATTAATGTTTGAAAAACATGACATGTAGTAGAAAACAGTTTTTTTAAGGTCCTAAAATCTAACAATGAGTGTATGTTCTTCGAGATTTCCACGGGTATTGAACAAGACAAACACTTCAAGCAGAAACGCTCTTAATTATAAAAAAGATCATCATAATAATCACATCCCACATCCTAAAATTGTGCCGACTCACACAATCGTGTCACCCCCTAGAGGGTGCCCATGTTTTTGTCTTTTCCAGACGTGTATTCAAAGTTAGATTTCTCGATCCCTTGAGCAAATGATCCTTGGAAATTATATGGTGAGTGTCTTGGGGGCAGATTCTTCCCTCCCCTTACACTGTGAATATTATAATGTTTGGTTACTGAAACGGTTGGCTTCTACACTAAGGTTCGTAGTAAGTATTTTCATTTAGTGCGACAAATGATATAATCCCTCAGGAGACTTCCCAACCTTTAGAACAAAGGCTTTGGAGATGGTTATCTTGTAGACTATTGTCGAGTGGATTTTCATCAACAACTCGCTTTTGATTATAGTGGGTTGGAATCCTTGGCTTTAGGGGTTCCCACTTAGGCCGTTCCTCTTGGGTGAGTACTTTTTCCCACAAGAGTAGGCCTGCTAAGGGTTTTAATAAAGCATGAAATACATGAAATAAAAAGATGAGTCTGGCATTTTGATCACCCAATTAAGGGGAGAGCATAGGCCTATCACTTGACAATCATAAAAAACTTTTTTATTCAATTTTAATCTCAAATGACAAATTTTCTAAGCTAAGTGAAGATATTGCTTCACAAAAGACATGGGATTTATTTTAACTGAGATAAATCAATTGTTTGGTGACTACCCTAGGATTGGTTTATTTCATATTTAAATGTCTACCTTAGGATTGCTTCATTTTAACCTTATGCGGAAAGTATTAATCTCTATCTGTTGATGCGTCAGAATCAAGATTAAAATCTATAGTCCCTGGGATGCGCTAAAAGAACACATCAATGCCCTAAAACATAACATAAATGTGCTAAAAAAAATTTAGGGATGCGCTAAAACAGAGCGGAAATACGTTGAAATAGGCCTCGTATGCGCTAAAATTTTCTAGGGGTGCGCTAAAACATATCTCGTATACACTAAACTATGAGTCCAATCTGGAATCTGTCAGAAATCTTACAATAAAAAAATTAAAAACGGGGCAAGGGCCCCACAATGGGTACCAAAAATGTGTGTGTGAATAAGTGGACTAACTAAAAGGCTAAACAAACACACCAATGCGACATTATATTAAACAAATCAAAGTTAAAGAGAAGCAAACTCTAAACACAGTTGTTTCTTTAAAGACGTCCCATTGTCCTCTATCTCCAAGGATTCATTGTAAGATGTTGGCTCTCAGTTGGTGTAAGCAGTAGCTTGGTAAAATGACAACTTAGAGAAAAAGATTATGCAACATGCATTTCTATTGCTAAGTGATATGAGATGATTAAACTAAGATATGAAACTAAAATGCTATGAAAGATAAGATAATATGCTCAAGAAAATAAGATTGCTAAATGCTGGATAAATGCAACTATAATGCTCACACTATATTTGATAGAATGCAAGATCTAAGATCCTTTTCAAAGTACAAAGAGGTTTTATTTATAGAGTTTTGGAGGAAAAATCCTAGTTGGCAGAGATCGACGGTTGAAATCAAGCCTGTCAAGATGAACGGTGAGAGATTAGGAAGCTGAGAAAAAGATGGAAACTAGAGTGAAAAATGGGAAATGTTTCCTCCTACACAACCTCTTCCATTCAAAAATGAATAAATGTTGCCATTTGGGCATTTTAGTTATGAGTTAGTTGGTAGTTGAGGATAAATCCATAATTAAATAATTTAATTATTTAATTATATGTGACAATGAATTTAGAAGTTTCCATAGTTAAATAATTAATATTTAATTATGCATGAGAGATGAAAAAGGTGTTTAATTAAATATTTAAAATATTTAAAATATTTAATTAAATGTGAAGTGAAGAATGAAGAATAATGAGTTTAGAAGAATATTCCTTTATTTGAATTTAAAATAAACTTATGATAATTAATATAAATAAATTATGAAATTTATTTAATTAATTAAGAAGAAGATGGAAAACGGTAATAATTAAATAAACTTATTTATTTAATTAAATTAGAATAATTTAGAAAGTGAACGATATAAATAAATAATTAAATTTATTTATATGTAGATGACTTTAGAAGATTAGTTAAATAATTTATATTTAATTAATTATCAAGCTTGATTTAATGTGACCGTTTTTAGATGTATACACTTCCCAATCCTAAGAACAATCGACAAAATACTCCAGTATACTCCACTAAACAAGACAATGTCACCGGACTTAATGCAATACATTGTGGAAATGTTCAGTTGCGTTCTAGTATAACACTTCAATCGCTAACCATTGAATAAATTGTGGATGAACCTATTCCCAAAATTCCTGAGATGACCACTCCTCCCAACCAAACTGTTACCACACACACTACTCTGCTACCATCATCAGCAGGAGCTTCTGACTTACCTCAAGAGGAGGAAGGTCAATTTCCAACTGATCTTAGAAAGGATACCACTCCAAAATAGAAAACTCAAGCACCATTCCTGGAGCGTCTTAAACCGACCATTCTGAAAGATACTCTGGAAATGCCTTTGACCTCTGAAAATGCGTTAATATAGGAAATCAAACAACTACAAATAGAGGTTCCTTTGCTGCAATCAATAAAGGAAATTCTGAAGTTGAACTAGCTGATCAAATAGTTGTACATTAAAACCCCGAGAAGGAAACCAAAGAAAATAAACACTATGCACATTGAAGGTTATTTAGTTAAATTTTTGTCTGGAAAGACCATTGCTCCAAAATATGATGATCCCGATAGTCCACTTATAACTATCTCGATTAATGAGGTAGCAATACCTAATGCATTAGTGTATTTGGGAGCAGCCATTAACGTAATGACTGTGGATGTGATGGAAAAATTAGGCCTCACTGATTTACATCTCACAACTACAGTCTTGCAGATGGAAAACTAGTCTATAGCCATTCCCAAAGGTGTTATTGGAAATGTTCTTGTCAAAGTTGATGGATGGGAATATCTAGTGGACTTCTAGGTAATTCAGTCACTTATGCCCAAAGACATCTATCCAATAATTCTCGGAGGACCATGGTGTGCCACTGTCATAGGGTAAGTGCACCAATCTATGACACAATTTTGGCTCTTAAGATGCCACTTTTTTTCTAAAATCAGCAAAATCTGATTTGCACGATAAAATGAAGATAGTTACACTCAAAATTTCAAGATGTGGAAAGAGCAAAAGTTGAAGTGCTCCGAGTCTAGTTTCTAAGCTACTATTTTTAAAAAAATTAATGAATATTAAGGGTCTCAAAAGGGCAAATAGTTCCTATTTTTATCAAAAAAAATAGCATAGTGCGTGAGGGCTCCCCCCTTTTTTATTAACTTTTTTTTTAGAATTTAAAAAATCCCAACAGTGAGAAATTAGCTAACACCATGTAGTTTATCCTCCTTCTTTCGGATAATTTCTTTAATGAATATATAATATTTTATGAATTCTCAAAGTGGACACATCCTGAAAAATTGAAATTTGAGCGTGCTCCCCCCCAAATTTTTTGCAAACTAATCGAAAATTGATTATTATTATTTTCATCATGTGTAGAATGGAGTCTAGTTTCAAAAAATGTAATTTTTTTCACGTTCTGATGAATGTGTAAAAATCTATCCTAAACCTAGTACATGTTGGTTTTTGACCAAAAACGAAGGCATTTACAATAGAAGCCATGGATCAAAACCTTAACTAAATCAAAATGAAAAAATAATTATATATTTAGATAGCTAAGAGAGAACTTAATGTTATCACGGTTTTTTTATAAACCTGCATTGAAAGATGTGCAAATGAGATGGGGAGCATTGAGGAAAATATGAGAAAATTTGGCAAATCCTGTTAAATAACACATCCAAAGCAGGCCATTTAGAGCTCGCCAAATGACTCATCACATTTGGCATGTGCCAAATTTGGCATGCACCAAATGTGATGAGTCATTTGGTAAGCGCCAAATGGCTTGCTTTGCACATAACTAGAATTTCCCCTCTTTGGTGAACAACTTTGATAATGCTTAGAGTGCACAGTTTATGATCGTAGATGGATAGTTGAGGTTTTACCTTTCATACCTTCTCTAACTCGTTACTGTAACTGGATAAATCTTTGTCCCTCTGAAGTCTCTATCTCTGAGGTCTCACTCCCTCCCACACGACCTAGACTACTCTCTCAGTCCAATCCCCTTTGTCAAGTCTCTTTCCCTCCCACATAGGTACCTAAATAAATCTATCTCACTCCAACCCCCTTTCTCACTCACTCTCTCCCTCTTTGGTCTTTTTATCTCTCTCACTCCATCTCCCTCTCTTAGGTTGTTATCTTTCTCTCTTTGTATCTCTATCTCAAGTTTCTCCCTCCTACCCCCTCTCCCTCTTTGAGGTATGTCACTCACTCACTCCCTCTATCTCTCTCCCATTCCCTCTCTCTCACTCACTCTATCTCTCTCCCTCTCTCTCACTCTCACTTGGGTATCTCCATCTCCCCTCTCTCTCAATCTCTCCCACTATGTCTCTCTCCCTCTCTCTCAGGTCTCTCCCTCCCACCCCCTCTCCCTCTCTCTCTCTCTCTCAAGTATCTTTGTCCTACCCCCTCTCCCTCTCTCTCTTTGTCAAGTCTCCCCCCCTACCCCATCTCCCTCTCATAGTCACTCGCTTTATCCCTCTTCCACTCCCTCCCTATCTCACTCCCTCTATATGTCTCAGTCTACCTCTCCATCTCTCTCAAGTATCTCCCTCCCACCACCTCTCCCTCTCAAGTCCCTCTCTCTCTCATGCCCTCTATCTCTCTCGCACTCTCTCTCCCTCCCACCCACTCCCCCTCCCTCTTTGTCTCTCAAGTCTCTCCTTTCTATCCCCCTCTCCCTCTTTCAGGCCTCTCTTTGTCTCTCACTCACTCCCTCTAGCTCTCTCCCAAATCCTCTCTCTCTCTCACTCCCTCTATCTCTCTCCCTCTCTCTCTCCCTCTCTCTCAAATATCTCCCTCCCACCCCCTCCCACTCTCTCTCTCTCCCTCTATCTCATGTATCTCCCCCCACCCCCTCCATCTCTCTCGAATCCCTCTATCTCGAGTACTCCCTATCCCTCCCACCCCCTCTCCATCTCTCAAGTCTCTCTCTCTCACTCCTTGTATCTCTCCCATCCCTCTATCTCTCACTCCCTCTCTCTCCTACTCTCTTACGTATCTCCTTCCCACCCCTATATCCCACTTTTTCTCCCTCTCCTCTCTTGAGTGTCTCCCTCCCAACCTCTCTCCCTCTCCCTCTCTCTTAGGTTCTCCTTCACCCCCTCTCCCTCCCTCTCTCTCACTCTCTCTCTCTACGTCTCTATGTCTCTCCATCTCTCTCTCTCCCACTCCCTCTCTCTCTCCCACTTTGTCTCTCTCCCTCTCTCTTTCTCATTCCCTCTATCTCTCTTCCACTTTTTCTCTCTCCCTCTCTTTAATGTCTCTCCTTCCCACTGTATCTCCCTCTTTCTCTCTCTCAAGTATCTCCGTCCTACCCCATCTTCCTCTCTCTCTTTGTTAAGTCTTCCCCTCCTAAATCCTCTCCCTCTCATAGTGACTCCCTCTCTCTCTCTCTCTCTCTCTCTCTCTCTCTCTCTCTCTCTCTCTCTCTCTCTCTCTCTCTCTCTCTCTCTCTCTCTCTCTCCCTCTCCCTATGCCTCTCTCTCAAGCATGTCCCTCCCACCACCTCTCCCTCTCTCTCTCAAGTAGAGGGTTTAGGGATTAAGGGTTAAGGGTTGAGGGTTGAAGATGAAAATTTGAGGATGGGAAGATACATATAAAGTTGAAGGTTGAGGATTAAAATTCTCGGTTGAGTTGTGAGGGATTAAGAGGTATATGGAGGTTGATATGGATGAGGGTTTAGAGTTGGGAGGAGTTGAGGATTGGAAACAAGGGATGAGGATTAGGAGTTTAGGATTTAGGGTTGGCAGTTGAGTTAAGAGGTATGGGGTTGAGGATTAGGGTTTAGGGTTGAAGGGTTGATGGATTAAGGGTATGGGGTTGAGGACAGGGTTTAGGGTGAGGTTGAGGGAGTTAGTAAGAGGTATAGGGTTGAGGGATTGGTGGGGTTGAGGGTTGAGGGATAAGAGGGCCATGGGGTTGGGGATTAGGGTTTGGGGTTGTGGTTGTGAGGGGATTGGGAGCCATGAGGGGTTGAGGGATTGGGGTTCAAGGTGGTTGGGGCAGGGGATTAGAGGGTATGGGGGTTGGTTGGGGTTTTAGGGTTGAGGGAGGTTGAGGTATTAAAGGGGTATGGGGTTGAAGGATGGGGTTTGGGGCAGCTGGGGTTTGGGGTTGAGGGATTGGGGGATTATGGGGGGTTGAGGGGATTGGGGTTTAAGAGGGTTGATGGTTGTGGTTGAGGGTTGAGGTTAGGGTTGATTAAGGTGTAAGAGTGAGGTTGAGGGGTTAGGAGTTGATTGAGGTTGAGGGATGGGTAGAGGGGTTGAGGGATTAAG